>SKCR01021019.1:0-178706 GCA_019454045.1 Zanthoxylum bungeanum
TTTAGTTGAGGTCGTCTAGGACTCTAACCGGTTCTGTGTACGCCAATGCTGGGTATATTGAGAATCGTAGAGTATTGGGTGTGATGTCAAGACGGAAGTATCACTTCAGTCATAGTGGAGATGATGTCACGCAGGATACGATATTAGTGCTCTTAACTGTTGCGCAACCATCGGGATATTATGACAAGGTCATGTATATCCGATTATAGAGACTAGTTACCAGACATCCGACATGTGATTCGTACGGGGCAGACACTTATCCAGCCCCAGGCCTAGCACATGACTGTCCGATACTGGGCCGATATGCACGATACTTAGTATACTACGCCTGATATAGATCCTTATATATTCCTGTAAGAATATTTCCGGAGAATTGGGTAGGCATGGCGTTTTGCTAGAAGCTAACCTTGTCTTGTAAATCGGTAGGACGTGGTACTTAGTACGTACGTGTTCGGATACTCCGACGACCGTATTTACTGCCAACATATCCGGGGATCTCATGGGTCGCTTCCCAATGATACACCGATGACGTATGACTCGCACATTTATTAATCTGAGATTAATTTGATGAGAGAGAAAATTAATCTAGGATTAATTACGGAGATATTTTATCTAGGATAAAATATCGTCTAAAGAGAGAAAACGATTAATTCGGAATTAATCGGTAAAGTTAATATATTCGATATATTGAACGAAATTAGATTTCGACGCGGAATTGAAATTAGATTTTAATTCGGGCGAACGAATTAATTTAGGATTAATTCATTGGCGACGTGAATAGTGAAATCGCTAGGCGTAATCATTTAATTACGACGCAACGGTAAATTCGCTAATTAGGAATTAGCGAACCCGAGCCCGAGAGTGATTGCGAGCGCAATCGTATTTCAAATTCAATTGCGGCAACGCAAGTCACATCAAGCGTCAAATCATTCGTCACATCAAAATGTCAAATCAAACATCACTTTGAGTGATGTGATTGATGTGAATGTGATTGATTGATTGAAAGACATGTCACTTTAATAAAGTGAAAAGGAATAGTGATGTGTTTGGTTGGAATAGTGCCTAGTTGGTGGAAAGTATTTACCATTTATTTTAAATAATTATTTGGTGAATATTTTATGTATTTTATGGTAAAATATATCAACCATTTTTGGAAAAGGTTTGACCAACTAATACACAATTTTCCCACTCTCTCTCTCTCATACAATTCACGCCCAAATGGGCAGTGAATAAGCTCACTGGTTTCTCTTGAAATGCCGTGAGTTTGGGGAAGCATGTGCCTTGATTTTGTGGCAAAATCAAGCGGAGCTAGCACTCCGAGAGACTTGCGAAGGTGTTAGGGAAACTCACCCACGAGCCGGGAATCGTTCGACGCAAATTCGAGGCTCAAATCTCTTTTATAAAACTTATCTTTTCTGAAAGTTTCTTATAAATCTGTTGTTTCTGAAAACTTTTCTTTCTTTGAAAATCTGTGTCTGAAAACTGCTTCTGAAAACTAATCTCTGTCTCTGAAAACCTGACGTATGGGGGCGTTACGTATCGTCATCCCCTCATACGCCTAACTAGAGCTAGGAGTGCAAATCCATGACTTTGGGGTGTTACGTATCGCCGTCCCCCAAAACATGCCACTAATGTCCTTGAAACTAATGGTCTTGGGGCGTTACGTATTTTCGTCCCCCAAGCAACTAAACTAGAACTGTGGGTGCGGATCTATGCTACCCTTCAATCTCTGAAACTATGATCTAAGGGCATTTGTCATCCCTAGTCTTGAACTAGGATCTAGAGCCGTTAGGTATCGCCGTCCCCCCAGTCCTCTACATGTGCACATGTCATCCGTCAATTCCATGTCTGTAACAAGTTACATATTGAGGTGGGTTTTCCCCCATGCCTCGAAATGTTGGACAATTATGACCCATAGCGTCACTATTTGTACAGATCATGGTGTTGTTGTACAAATTAACTATGTGACAAAGGAGATTGTACTCTCATCATTTGTGATTAGATCACCTTAGATGTATAAATGAAGAGAGGTCCATATGATTAGTTCCTGGATTGAGAATGATATGAGACAGTATCAGTCCATGAAGGATTAATCATTAAATATCCCTAGTCGTAGTATTATCGAGACAGGACATCGATAATGCGGAATAGGCTAGTATTGCACTTGTGCGCGTTGTGAGGGCACAACGTCATAGTTCTCATATATATAAGTATATGATACTTATGCAAGTGCGATAGGAGGTCGTGTTTCACCGATGGTACGGGAAACAGCTTCGCTCTGGATAGACCCCTCAGAATCCCATTGGTATTATGACTATGTGTCTATGGGAGGCCGAAATCAAGGTAGGTGTGTATAGTCTTAGCCTGAGACTTGCATCGCTAATACTTACGATAATCGATAGACTTTGGTCTTGGTGGTACAGGGCTTTAACCGGTTCTGCGTACACCACTTCTGGGTTTATCAGAGAGTCGTAGTGTATTGGGTGTGATGTCGAGACGGAAGTATCACTTCAGTCATAGTGGAGATGATGTCACGCAGGATACGGTATTAGTGCTCTTAAGTGTTGGCCGGCCATCGGGATATTATGACAAGGTCATGTATATCCGATTATAGAGACTAGTTACCAGACATCTGACATGTGCTTCGGACAGGGGAGACACTTATCCAGCCCTAGCCCTAGCACGTGACTATCCGATACTGGGCTGATATACACAATACTACGGTATACTACGCTTGATACAGATCTATATATTCCTGTAAGAATATTTCTGGAGAATTGGGTAGGCATGGCGCTTTGCTAGAAGCCAACCTTGTCTTGTAAATCGGTATAAACGTAGTACGAGGTACTTACGTGTTCGGATAGTCCGACGACCCTATTTACTGCCAACATATCCGGAGATCTCATGGGTCGCTTCCCGAAGATTCACCGATGACGTATAAGTCGCACTTAATTAATCTGGGATTAATTAGAAGAGAGAGAAAATTAATCTGGGATTAATCACAGAGATATTTTATCTGGGATAAAATATTAATTAAAGAGAGAGAACGATTAATTTGGAATTAATCGATAAAATAATATATTTGATATATTATTAGAAATTGGATTTTGACGCGGAATTGAAATTAGATTTTAATTCGGGCGAACGAATTAATTTAGAATTAATTCGTTAGCGACGTGAATAGTGATTTCGCTAGGCGTAATCATTTAATTACGACGCGATGGAAAATTCGTTAATTTGGAATTAGCGAACCCGAGCCCGGGATTATTTGCGAGCGCATTCGCATTTAGAATTCGAGTGCGGCACGCAAGTCAAATCGCTAGTCACATCAAGCGTCAAATCACATGTCACTTTGAGTGATGTGACAATTGGATTGATTGATTTGAGTGATTGATGTGAATAGTGATATAGTTGTTGGAAAAGCATTAATAGACTTTTGCTTTTTGACTTTTGATATATATGAAAATGATTTATATATTTGTTTTGTTTTTTGGAAAATAAAATAAATATATAAACTAAAATCATTTTCTCTCTCTCTCTCACCACTCTCACGCACTTCTCTTTTCCCTATCTTTTCTTCTTCCTCTCCTTCACGCTTGGAACCGATTTCTTCTCCAAAAATTCTGGTTTGACCGAATCAATGAGAAGCAAGGAAGAAGATGTGGTGCTAGCACACACCTTGGGTTATATTATGGTGATAGGGAAACGAATTTATGAGCTTGGAATTCCTTTTGAACCTTTAAGCTTTGAGCTTCCATGGAGGTCTTCAATGGCCGAATTTTCAAGGAGGAAGACAGCCCAAAACCGAGCATGATAGCAGTCCAAGGAGGCCAAAATCGAGCTTGAACAAGGTGGAAAATGGGTTTTGTTCTTCCTAGCATCAAACCAATCAATGTGAGTATGTATTCCGCCTTATTCCTTTGATGTATTTATGCGTTTTTATGCTTGATTTCATGATTCTTGGGACCTATATTAGAAATCTACACGAAAATCATAAAATCATACTTTGAAAATATTTCTTTCTCAAACATATCTTGAAACATAAACTTTCATGAAATAACCGTAATAACAATCATCTAACACCCTAAAGCATAAAAATAAGTCTGATATGAAAAACTACATCATAAAAGTCAACTTTAAAGAGAAGAGTGTCCACTCACTGTTTTGGAGTCCCGCTAGCCTTTCTTCACTTTGCTGAAGAAACTTGTGGTTCCTACGATGATCTATTATTGATAATCTCGATTAGAAAATGGATCAAAGAATATATATATATAGGAATCAAGCTAAGTTTTCTTATTCAAGTAAGTGCTATCATTCCGAGGCGTATCGTACTTATATCATGATGTAATATATACATACGAGTTTATACGAGACCCTTAGGGTGGCCTTTAACATGCTAGGGTGAAACCGAAATGATTTAAAACTGATTTGGGAAAGTTCTGATCTTCACGTCACGATATAAAGCCTTATGCGTCGCGATGCTCTTAATTCCAGAAACGAATTGCCTGAAATTTTCCAGTACACATCGCGACGAAAGTCCTTGCGTGTTGCGATGGGTGCAATCCAGAAGCAGATCTGCACAAATTCCCCAATACACATCGCGATGCGCGGTGCTTAGCGTCCCAACGTAAGGCCAAAATCCAGGCCTAGTATCAACTTTTTCATGTCTATATGCCCAAATACACTTTCATACTTCCATATTTCAACTTTTACTCATCAATTCCATAGATTTCAATGTAAATACACATTAAACCAACACTCATCAAACTAACTCAACTCTTTAATCTCAAGGTCTTCATAGCTCAATATCTAGGTTTCCAAGTACTTGATCCTTACTTAGTTCCATCAATTACAATGCCTAGTATGCTAATATCATAATTATAACATCTCAACAACCAAAACTTTTCAATCAAAAATTTGGGTCAAATGAACTTACCTCATCTTTGTTGAATTTTCCTCATCCTACAAGTCTCATGGATGCCAAGCCTCTTTTTGGCCTCTACCCTCTTCTCTCTTTCTTCTTTTCTTCTCTTCCTTTTATTCTCTTTCTTCTATTCTTCTTTTTCTTTCTCTTCTTCTATTACGTCTTTCTTATTCTTTCTCTTTTCTAAATTTTGTGAAATATTAATAGTAACCCCCTTTTATATTAGGGCTTGGACAATATCAATCCATGAAGGTTTAATCATTAAAACATCCCTAGTCGGAGTATTATCGAGATTGGACATCGATAATATGGAATAGACTAGTATTGCACTTGTGCGTGTTATGGGAGCATAACGGCATAGTTCTCATATATTTGGGTATTGGATACTCATGCAAGTGTAATATGAGGTTGTGTTTACCGATGGTACGGAAACAGCTTGGCTCTGGATAGACCCCTCGGAATTCCATTGGTAGTATGACTATGTGTCTATGGAATTCTGAATCAGGGTAGGTGTATTTGGTCTTAACCTGAGACTTGAACCGCTAATACTTGCGACAATCAATATACTTTGGTTTTGGTCGTCCAAGGCTTTAACAGATTCTGTGTACGCCTCTTCTGGGTATATTGAGAATCGTAGTGTATTGGGTGTGATGTCAAGATGGAAGTATCACTCCAATCATAGTGGAGATGATGATCACGTAGGATACGGAACTGGTAATCTTTTATGCTACAGCTATCGGGATAATATGACAAGGTCATAGTTATCCGATTATAGAGACTAGTTACCAGAGATCTGATATGTGCTTCGTACGGGGCAGACACAATTCCAGCCTCAGGCCTAACATGTGACATCCGATACTGGATTGCAATACGCAATACTACGTATACTACGTCTGATATAGATTACATATTCCTTTAAGAATATTTATGGAGAATTGGGTAGGCACGGTGCTTTGCTAGAAGCCAACCATGTCTTGTAAATCGGTAAAAATGTAGTACTAGGTACGTACGTGTTCGGATAGTCTGACGACCGGATTTACTGCCAACATATCCAGGGATCTAATGGGTTGCTTCCCGAAGATTCACCGATGACGTATGACTCGGATATAATTAATCTAGGATTAATTATTAGAGAGAGAAAATTAATCTGGGATTAATTACGGAGATATTTTATCTGGGATAAAATATTATTTAAAGAGAGAGAACGATTAATTTGGAATTAATCGATAAAATAATATATTCGATATATTATACGAAATTAGATTTCGATGCGGAATTAAAATTAGATTTTAATTCTGGCGAACGAGTTAATTTAGAATTAATTCGCTAGCGACGTGAATAGTAATTTTGCTAGGCAAAATTATTTAATTAAATTTGATTTAATTACGTCGCAATGGAAAATTCGTTAATTCAGAATTAACAAACCCGAGCCCGGAATGTGTTTGCGAGGGCACTCCGATTTTGAATCAAGTGCGGCCACAAATCACATCGCAAGTCACTCACATGTCACATCCATTTTTTGTGATGTGTGTCATATCACTTGTTTTGGTGATGGAGGTGGTTGAGTGCAATTAATGCTCTTTTCCCTCCAAATTGCTTTTGGAAAGCATATACCAAAAAGGGTTTTTGACTTTTGAAAATTAATTGGTAATTGTTTTAGAAACAATACACCACTCTCTCCATCTCTCTCCATCATTCACGCCTCTCTCCCTTTTCTTGCAATGGCTTGGCCGAATCTAGCAAAGGAAGAAGAAGAAAAATTGTGGCAATTTTTCAAGAGTGCTAGCACACCAAAGGAGTCTCACAAAGGTGATAGGGAAACCCATTCATGAGCATGGAATCCATTCACAAAGCTTGGAGCTTGAAGACAACACAAAGGAGAAAAAACAAAGGTAATTACCGAGAGTCATCCATGGTGGAAGAATTTTTTGTGTTTCATAGCATCGCAAATCCAATCAAAGTGAGTATTTCCGCAATTTTACTTTGTTGTATTCGCACTTTTCATAGCTTAATTTGATCTTGGTTTGACCTAGAAAAACCAACAATGGTATCAGAGCCTTGATTAAGCATGAAATTGATTTAGGGTAAAATTGATTTGAGCATGATTTGATGAAATTGATTGATTGAGTATGCTTGAATGATGATAACTTAGAGTTATGCATGATCAATTTGATGAAAATTGAATTAGATTAATTTTTCCCCCAATTTCTGGCTTGGCCGAAAGTTTGAGTACCCTAATGTCATGGTAATTTTTGTTCTTTTGATCATTGGATGAGTTGAAATACTTGGAAAATGTTGATTTGAGATTAAATTGGATTGAAATCGGAATTGGACATTAAATCCCCAAATTGACGTGAGCTATATAGCATGGAAATGATATGATTTTTTGATTCAATAATATTGAACATGTGTTGATGATGATTAGCATAATTAATTATGTAAATTGGTGTTTTGGAAATGTCAATTTGAATATTTAATTATGGCTATACACTTTAGTTAATTAAATTGTGAAATTTGGAATTTTAGAATTTAATTAGTTGGGCTAAATTTAGAATTGGGCTAATAAAGTTGTATTTGGGCTTAATGGGCTTGGTTGGGCCAAGTTTGGTTTAGGTTAATTGGTTAGATCCAATTAGGCCTAAAACCATTTGCATAAAGTCCAAATATGATTAAATGGGCCTTTAATATTTTAATTGGGCCTAATGGGCCTAAATTGATTTTTGGCAAATGGTGATTCCTTATTGGGCTTTGGTTGCCAAAGCCCATGCCTTATAAATTAATTGAAAGCCCATTGGACTTTAATTAAATTGACATTGGATGTTAAATTGGGCTTTGAGACCCATAAAGATTAGATTTAGAATCTAAGTCGCAAAGGCTCATTAATAAAGTGTAATTATTTAGTTTGGAATTAAATAAAGAATTAGTATTGAATACAAATTAAATTGGATTTAATGTTGTAGTTTGATATAATTCAACAATTCGTACTTTGAGTACTTATTCTTAAAACGAGTTTAACTAGCGCAAATCAAATCGTTGTTTGAACATTGGATGGTCATTAATTTCAGATTAATTAATTGGATTAGATTGATTGATAACATGCTTTGTGTGAATACATGGATGTGATGTATGAATAATGTATATCGGATGAATATTAGATGGGTGAGGGCAATTTTGGAAATTGTTGTAATAAATTTAGAATTTATTAAATTGGACTTGCGTGTCCAGCCTATTACCTCTTGACTCTTTGTATTTCTCTTCTCACCTATTCCCCTCAATGTAAGTGAGGTTTCTTTAGAAGTATTATGTAATTGGGTAGAAGTAAGATTTGTGCTAGCGGGAGAGAGGAAATGAAGAGATTTGTTCTAGGAACAAGTGTTGTAAATATCCATCCGCATATCATTATTAATTTATTTTCGCGCCTTATTATGCTTTTAGAATGCATGCTTAAGGGTGTATGATGAGACCTAATCAAAGATAATTAATTGGTTGCCAATTACGCGAAAAACCTTCAATATATATTAAGCGTTTTCCTTCCATTGAATGATTCATTCTCAAGATCCAAGATTGGCACTGGTTTGTTGGCAAAAGTCAAGACCTTTGTCCATCGCGGATGTGTTTGAATCATGAAGGCTTTGTTCCATATCGCATGTCTTGTCCAAGTTGTGATTTGTTGGCCAAAGTCAAGATCACTTCTTGTCCATCGACATCGATTACGAAGCTTTCCAAAGTCAATGGGTCCCGCTTAACTGGAATCATTAAGTTTGTTGTGCCAAAGCCAAGGCTTAGTTGATTCAGAGGAAAAATGTTAGACAATATATTGGATATATTGGCATATATTAGATATATGTTTCGGACTTGGATGTCCACCTACTGGATCTAGGAATTGGATGAGATCCAATTGGTCTTAGAGATCTACCTAGTTAAATATCATACAGCTTGTTGGCTAAAGTCAAGGTTGTGTGTTATTTAACAGGATCCTAGCCCACTAGGAAACAAGGTTTCCCGAGTACTCAACAGAGGGTTAGAGGCTCGCCGAAAAATAGTGGGAGGCAATTATTAAATTTGCAATTTCGTCTAGATACTTTCCAATACGCGCTCATTTCATTTTTCTTCATTAATTAATAAATATATTAGTTGGACTACTATTTAAATGTTGTTTTAATTAAAACAGTTGGACTGTATTCAAACTATTTCAATTTATAGTTGATTATATAATTGGATTATAGTAATCAATATATTTGAATTTAACCAATAAAATTATAGTTGATTATATAGTTAGACTATAGTAATAATTATATTCAATAGTACCTGAAATCGTTGATTGGATAGTTGGACTATAGCAATCAAGATAACTGAAAGATTAATGTTTAAAACATAATCCTGGGTGAAAAATGTCGTTAAACAGCTTTAATTTTCAGATTGGGAATAGAACCTCAGGATAGTCCTGGGAATTGAGAAGTTATTCTATTTAATAGAATTACATCTCGGGCCTAAGCCCGGAGTTGAGCAAATAGTAGAACATGATCTTTGGAAGATTCATGTGATGATAATTTTAGTGCTCAATCCTTTATACTTGATGCAATGACACTTTAATTCCGTCGTCAGAATTAAGGATTAGATCATTGTACCATGATGATGAAATTAAAGATCTTCATAGATCTATTCTTAGATCTTAGAAGTACAAATTGCATAAGAAGCTATTTCGCTCGTGTATGTCAGAGGGTACATCTGTCGAGCACTAGGTGTCGCAGATGATTGCTGACATCGATCAGCTAAGTTAGCTAAGCATTACCTATGTGGCCGAGACTACCAAAGATTTTATCTTATAGTTTCTACCCAAAAGCTGGGGCAGGTTCATTATGAACCAAGAGTAAAATCTTGGAGAGTTGATGGTTATGCTCAAGTAGGGAAAGCTAGAGCTTCTAAAAGGGAAAAAGGCAAAATCATCACAAGTCTTCTAGGAAGACAAATGACATATCCCAAGATGTCTGCATAGAATGTGGCAAACGGGGTCACTGGAAGCGTGACTGCCGTATGGACAAGGCAGACATGAAGGAAATGAAGAGGGACAAGGCTCCAGCTTCAAGTATGTTTGTCATAAACATGTTCGCTATTAGTTTCAAAATTGGATTTTTGATACTAGATGTGGTACATACATATTTACTGATGTGCAGAATCTACTAATTAGCAGGAATCTGACTTCAGTTGAGATTGATCTACGAATCAGAAACGTGACGAGAGTCGCTGTTTTAACCGTAGAAACCTAAGTTTAGGAACTACCTGTTGTAAATTCTTCAATTTTCAGAGGGTATATTTGTCTTTTGTGATATGGGGGTAGTTACAATCCTTGTAGGGTTGCAACCCCACCCCAAGGGGTGCCCTTCTTTGGCACCCCTCCTTGCCTTATAAAAGGTTTTTCCCTCCATTTTTGTTAGTTAGTTGTTGGAAAAATTGGGGAAGAAAAAAGGCAACAAGACAAATACATTTCAGACTTTGTTTTCTTGGTTTAGAGAAGAGATCCACCATTTGTTCTAGTTCATAAACTTGTGAAGGAGTGCTCCTTGTACAAGTAGCATCCAAGTTATCCTGGGAGAACGTTGGCAATTCGGAACCGTAGAGCACCTGTGACGGGCCAATAAGTTCTTAAGGACAGAGATCATCTCGACTTGGACAATCTCAGTAACTTCTAATTTCTGATTTTTGTCTTTCTATGTGTTTTTGGTTTATTTAGGGTTTTTGCATGTAGATTTGTTGTGAATTGTTCTGTTGTTTTAGCATGTTAATTGTGTTTAATGACACTAAATAACCAACAATCTTAAGAACTTATTGATATCGTGTTATTAGATAGTAATTTGCATGTTAGGGTTTGAATATTTTCTGGAAAATACGAACTGTGCATGAAAAACCCGTAGGGCGTTCGAACGCCCGACGCACGCGAAGGCTAAAAATTTGAATTCTCGTAAGAACGTTCGAACGTGTCTTCAAACGCACCTCGAACGCAAGCCTTCTGCCTTAGAACGTTCGAACGCGTAATAAACGCAACTCGAACGCACACCTTCTGCCTAAGAACGTTCGAACGCGTTATAGAACGCTACACGAACGTGAACTCACTGGAATCACTCCGTTCGAACGCGTTATCGAACGCAACACGAACGCTCACACACTGGACAGTCTCGTTCGAACGAAGATACGAACGCGGCACTAACGAAATAGTCCTGTGATATTTATAAACTTGGCGATAAATAATATTAACTTGGTTAATCATATACTGTACACACATTAATCTTGGTAGTATAGATTTAAGTTATTACTAAGGTGTTCAATTATCACAAGCATACACATAGTGATAAAGTTGAATTGATTGCATAATTGGTTGAGAATTTAAAGTGTAATCTTACACAAGAATTCCATCCAATCTTGATTGACATATATATTATTTTGTATCAGTTGTGCTATTGAATAAGTGTAAATCTGGGTTTGAATTGCTAAAAGATCCTTGTGGGAAAAAGTGTTTGAAGAATATTCGTTCATTCAATTTTCCTAAAGTATCTTTAGTTGAGATTCAAGGACTTGTGTTTATTGGAATTTTGTCCAATAGAACAACAAGTGACTACCTAGTATATCACTTAGAACAAGATCATTCGTTGATCTCTAAACAATTTGTCTTTCGTAGACTAAAGATCATTCGTTGATCTCTGAGTAATTTGTCTTTCGTAGACTAATTGACCCTGTTGATTTTCCAGTTACAAATGGCTAGCGGAAATATCATGGTACCGGTCTCTCACGAGACGGAGAAAGCCGAGAGAAATTTGGTGGGGCAAATTTCAAGCAGTGGCAGAGCAAAATGCTGTTCTACCTGACAACTCTCCAGTTGGCTAAATTCCTCAAAGATCCTCCGGGTCCTGTGGAGGGTGAATCTGAATTGGCCAAGGAAGAGCGAGAACAGACTTGGATGTCTGGAGACTTCTTGTGCAAGAACTACCTTTTGGGTGGTCTTGACAATACCCTGTACAATGTGTACCAAGGCATGACTTCTGCGAAGATTCTCTGGGAATCTCTCGAGAAGAAGTATAAAACTGAAGATGCCGGACAAAAGAAATTTGTCGTGGGTAGGTTCCTGGACTACAAGATGGTAGTTTCAAGGACAGTGATGTCTCAGTTGGGTGAACAACAATAGATCATTCATGAAATACTGGATGAAGGAATGAAACTTTGTGAGACGTTTCAAGTTGCCATCATAATTGAAAAGTTGCCTCCATCATGGAAGGATTTCAGGAGCTATCTGCAACACAGAAAGAAGCAGATGAGCCTTGAAGACCTTGGAGTTCGATTGAGAATCGAACAGGACAACATGATGTCCGGAAAGGCCAGCTACAAGACTATGGAGTCTAAGGCCAACATCTTTGAGGATGTAAATGGTAGCAAGAAAAGAAAGAACAGTGAAGCTGATTCTTCCCAAGCGAACAAGAAGTTCAATGGGAAGTGCTACAACTGTGAAAAGAGCGGTCATATGACAAAGGACTGCAGAAACAAGATATCTCAGGACAATGGCAGGATATATGAGGCTTATGTCACTGAAGATGAGCAGTTAACTGGTGAGATTTCAGAAATGAATCTCTCAACAGTGGTAACTGAGGCCAACTTGGTTGGGAATCCGAGAGAATGATGGGTAGACTCTGGGGCTACTCGTCATATCTGTGCTGATAGCAAGATGTTTTCCTCGTATCAGAAAGGTCGATGGCGGCGATCATCTGACAATGGGAAACTCGTCTACCTCTAGAGTGGTTGGACAAGGCACAGTAGTTCTGAAAATGATATCCGGAACGGAGCTTACATATAATAATGTTTGCATGTTCCAGATATTCGGAAGAACTCGGTCTCGGGTTTGTATTTGTTTCTGACAAGATTGTATTGACCAGAAATGATGTCTATGTAGGAAAATGATACCTCGCTGAGGGTCTTTTCAATGACTGTCAATTGTGCTATTAATAAAGCTGAAACTTCTGCTTATATTATTGAGTCACAAAATGTATGGCATGGGAGGTTAGGACATGTTAATTATGATACATTAATTAACATGGACCTTATACCTAAATTTGCATTGATAGCCAACATGAGTGTGAGGCATGTGTTGAAGCAAAAATACATAGAACATCATAGAACGAAGTTCTGAACCCTTGGAACTTGTACACATTGACGTATGTGACATGAGTTTTGTGCAAACAAGAGGCGGTAAAAAGTACTTTGTCACTTTTATCGATGAAAGCACAAGATTCAGTTAAGTGTATTTGCTGAGGAGCATAGCTGAAGCTATTGAGAGCTTTATACACTGAGAACGAAGTTGCAAATCAACTTGGCAAGGAAATCAAAAGAATCAGGAGTGATAGAAGTGGTGAATACGTTTCATCATTCGGTGAATATTGTTCTGTGCACGGAATTATTCACGAAACCATTGCTCCGTATTCTCCTCAACAAAATGGGATTGCTGAGTGCAAAGACCGAACGTTGAAGGAAATGATGAATGCCATGTTGACTAGTTCTGGTTTACCTCAGAACTTGTGGGGGAAAGCCCTGCTTTCCGCGAACTACGTTCTGAACAAGCTTCCTCACAGAAGATCGGACAAGACACCATATGAGTTGTGGAAATGTTATGTACCTTCCTACAAATATCTGAAAATGTGGGGGTGTCTTGCCAATTGCCAAGGCTCCTAAACCTAAGAAGGTGGAATAGGACCCAAAACTGTTGACTGTATATTCTTCGGATATGCTTGCAACAGTAGTGCGTATCGATTCTTGGTACACAAGTATGAGATTCCTGACATCAATCTGAATGTGATGATTGAGTCAAAGAATGCAATATTTTTGAAGAGACATTTCCTTGTAAGGAAAGACAAAGAAGAGAGTCTCTCAAAAAGAGCTGTTGATACTGTCAAGGACAGTGATCATGTTGACCAAGAGTCAGATCCGATTTTCTGACATATTTGTTAGAAAATGAGCCTCGAAGCTATAAAGAAGCAATGTCTTCTTTGGAGGCACCTCTGTGGAAAGAGGCGATTATCAGTGAGATTGATTCAATCCTACAGAACCATACTTGGGAGTTGGTTGATCTTCCTCCAGGTTGTAAGCCACTGGGCTACAATTGGAAAGATGAAAATGGATGGATCAATAGATAAGTACAAGGCGAGGTTTGTCATAAAAGATTATAGACAAAGAGAAGGCTTTGTTTACTTTGACACCTATCCACCAGTGATTCGTATCACATCAGTAGAATGCTTATAGCTATAGCAGCTATATTTGGTCTTGAAATACATCAAAAGGATGTAAAGACGTCATTCTTGAATGGTGAATTGGATGAAGAGACTTACATGGAACAACCAGAAGGGTTTGATGTTCCTGGATAAGAACAGAAGGTGTGCAAACTTGTAAAATCCTTGTACGGATTAAAACAAGCACCTAGACAATGACATGAGAACATTGACAAAGAGATGTTATCAAGTGGGTTTAAAACCAATGAGTGTGATAAGTGTGTGTACACCAAGTCAACTCAAAAAGGATATGTCATTGTATGTCTCTATGTAGACGATATGCTGATAATTGGTAATAATCATGTGTTGATTCAGTTTACCAAGAAAGTGTTAACCAGCAAATTTGATATGAAAGATTTGGGAGTAGCTAACCTAACTCTTCCTCTATCAAATAATACTGGCTTAAGCATATCGCAATTAGAGTATTCAAGGATCATCAGAAGTCTGATGTATCTCACGAATTGCACACGAACTGATATCGCTCAAGCTGTGAATAGGCTTAGCAGATATACTAGCAATCCAGGACATAACCACTGGAAAGTCATAGTAAGTGTTTTGAGGTATAAGAAACTTCAAAATGTGGGCTACATTACGAGAGATATCCTGTTGTTCTAGAGGGATACAGCGATGCTGGATATCTGATATAGTGGATTCCAAATCTACGGTTGGATTTGTTTTCACACTTGGTAATGCAGCGTGTCATGGAAATCCTCGAGGCAAACATGTATTGCCCGGTCTACTATGGAATCAGAGTTCATAGCATTAGACAAAACAGCGGAAGAAGCAGAATGGCTTAGAAACTTCCTGGAGGATATTCCTGGTTGGCCCAAACCGGTGCCAGCGATTAGCATACATTGTGATAGCCAATCGGCAATTGGGAGAGCCCAAAATACAATGTATAATGGTAAGTCTCGACACATATGTCGGAGACATAATACCATAGGTCAACTGCTCTCAAGTAGCATAATATCGATCGATTATGTTAAGTCGAAGGAAAACCTAGCGGATCCACTAACTAAAGGTTTACCTCGAGAGCAAGTTGAGAAGTCATCGAGGGGAATGGGCTTGAAGCCTATATATCTAAGAATTGTCACTGTGGAAACCCAACCTAGTTGACTGGAGATCCCAAGATCTAGGTTCAAAAGGGACAACAGAAACTTTGTGCAATTCAAAACAAGCACTGAAGAGTTTCGTACTCTTTCCCATTCCGATAATGACGCTGAGTGCTGTCTGTCATTGGTTAGGTTAAGCTAAGGCTTTTAATGATCACTATATTAGGAGATGAGTCCTAATGGGGGTAAAGACAGATTACCTCTTCATAGTAGATCACCTATTTCAAGTAAGAAGTGAGGCCGCTTCCATGGGAACCTTTAAAGGCGGGTTACCCTAAAGTGCTTGATGAATCCAGGACCGTTGTTCAGGGCCAAAATGAACACAACCGTAGAACGGGAAAATGGTCGAATCAAAGCTGTGTGTTGGCAATTGTCTTGGTTTACACCAACGGCAGAACAGTTCAAGACTATGGGTCACTGGTTTGCCAAGTAAATCCGATTGTCATTCACTAGGAAAGGTTCAAGGCGAAAGCTACCTATTTCGATGCAGCTTTGGCTCATGGTATCTCTCTCACGTGTCTGACTGTATAATTGAAGAATTGTGGGGGATTGTTGTAAATCTTCAATTTTCAGAGGGTATATTTGTCTTTTGTGATATGGGGGTAGTTACAATCCTTGTAGGGTTGCAACCCCACCCCAAGGGGTGCCCTTTTTGGCACCCCTCCTTGCCTTATAAAAGGTTTTTCCCTCCATTTTTGTTAGTTAGTTGTTGGAAAAATTGGGGAAGAAAAAAGGCAACAAGACAAATACATTTCAGACTTTGTTTCTCTTGGTTTAGAGAAGAGATCCACCATTTGTTCTAGTTCATAAACTTGTGAAGGAGTGCTCCTTGTACAAGTAGCATCCAAGTTATCCTGGGAGAACGTTGGCAATTCGGAACCGTAGAGCACCTGTGACGGGCCAATAAGTTCTTAAGGACAGAGATCATCTCGACTTGGACAATCTCAGTAACTTCTAATTTCTGATTTTTGTTTTCTGTGTTTTTGGTTTAGGGTTTTTGCATGTAGATTTGTTGTGAATTGTTCTGTTGTTTAGCATGCTAATTGTTGTTTAATGACACTAAATAACCAACACTACCATTTGGGTATGTACTTAAATTAGGAAACTGTTATAATGTACCTAGTTTGACTAGAAACATTATCTCTATATCAGAGTATAACTCGTTGCAGGTATACCTTTATATTCTAGAACACTAAAGTATTTTATTTTATAAAGATGATATTGAGATAAAGACATTAGATGTGAATAACAATATTTATATTTTGAATATAAATGACTCTCAAACGTATAACATGACAAACAAGTAGCTCAAACTGAATTAATCAGTTGAGACTTATATGTGGCATTATTGTCTGGGACACACTAACAAGACTCGTATATCCACACTTTCGAAGAGTGGGTACTATGACAGATTTGATTCTTTTCAAATGATGTCTACGAATCTAGTTTATTAGGCAAAGTGCCTAAAATACCTTTTACTTGGTAAAAGTGTAAGTGCCACCGATCTGTTAGCCCTCGTTCATAGTGACGTAAGTGGGCCCATATCTAGCTAGGCTAGAGGTGGATATGAACACTTCGCAACCTTTACGGATGTGGCATCATGTTATGGTTATGTGTTTCTTTTGAAACACGAATCAGAAACTTTTGATAAATTCAAAGAGTTTCGACACAAAGTTGATAAACAGATCAGCAAGAGTATTAAAACCATCACGGTTAGACCATGATGGAAAATACTTAAGCAATAAGTTTCTCAAATATATGAAAGAGTATAGTATTCTTTCATGATGAACTCTTCACGGAACACCTCAATTTGACGGTGTGTCCGAACTGAGAAACCGAATTTTGTTGGACATGATAAGGTTAATCATGAGTCGCTCTGAGCTACCATTTTCCTTCTAGGGATACGCATTAAACAGTGCAAAACTTATTTTGAATAAGGTTCCATGAAAATCTATTAGACAGACTTCATATTAGATATGAACATGAAAGAAACAGGGTTTTCTCATTCCTGAAGATTTGGGAATGCTGGGCATATGTTTGGATGATACCAAACTAGAACCCAAATCGGATAAGTGCCTAAATTGTAGGTTATCCTAGGGTAACCAAAGTATAGTACTTATACAACTCACAAGAGAACAATGTAATTGTTGCTCTCCATGCGGTTTTCTTAAACAAATACCTATATACAGTGGTAAGTGGGAGGAAAGTAAAACTCAATGAAAATCAGAGTAATACTGTTCCAGGCGCCGATTCCTTAATGGAACACAAGCAGTTCATCAGGGATGAAACTGTACCACAATCTTCGAATACACAAGAACCGCGTAAGTCAGAGAGAGTCAGAAAACAACCTGGGAGGTATGAGTTTCTGATCTCACCTCATAAAGATGTCAATCTTATTGAGGAACACGAACTGACTACGTATGAGGAAGTGATACAAGGTATCGACTCCCTATTATGGCAAAGTGCAATGATGTCCGAAATGGATTCCATATATACCAACCGAGTTTGGACACTGGTTGATGTACCTGAAGGCATTGTGCCTATTGGTACTATATAAGTCTTCAAGGAAGACATACATGGATGGCAACATACCAACGTACAAAGCTAGGCTTGTAGCGAAAAGGTATCGTTATCAATATTGTGTTGATTACGACGAAACCTTTTACTCGTTGCCATGGTTAAATCCATTTGGATAATGCTTGCTAATGCTACATGTTTCATTTATGAAATATGGCAGTTGAACGTCAAAAATGATTTCCTTAAACGGAAACCTTTTGGAGGATGTTTACAACATCCTGATGGTTTTGTCATACCAAAAAAAGCAAACAAGGTTTGCAAGTTAATTCGATCCATTGATGGATTGAAGCAAGCATTGCGTTCTTGGAACTATCGTTTTGATGTAATCATAATGGTATATGATTTAATTCAAAACGAAAATTATTCTTGTGTATATAAGAAGGTTAGTGGGAGCCCACTGACAATGATTGTCCTATATATAATGATGATATATCATTTCTTGGAAATGATATTCCCATAATACGATCGGTGAAAACTTGGCTTTCATGAAAATTCTCCGTAGAATACTTGGGAGATGCAACCTTTATTCTAGGAATAAGGATCTACTGGGATAGATCTAAAAGTTGTTGACACTCTCCGAGAACTCGTACATTGAAATAAATATACGAGACCTGGTGTATCATATGTTTTGAGCATATGAAGTCACAATCAGGCCAATCCCAGTGATAGTCACTGGATTGATGTTAAGAACATCCTTAAGTATCTTAGAAGAACTAAGGATGCTTTCTTATACTATGGAGAAAGAGAAATTGAAGTGGTTGGGTTCACTACTACAAGTTTCCAAACCGACAAATAACGACTGTAAGTCGTAATAAAGGTACTATATAGTTTGAATAACGGAACAGTGAGCTGGAAATCTTCCAAGCAAGATACTGTTGCCGAATAAGCAACAAAAGTGAAATATTACTGCAGTTGAGGCAGCAATAGAAGCACTTAGGATCTAAATAATCCTAATTGGATTAGGAGTAGTTCTGTTAGCAGCTAAGCTAGGCTACAGCACAGGCTAAAGAATTAAGGGTCTCATCAATGATCCAAGTATATACTTCAACTATTCATCTGATTCGTTCGGATCATACATCGTGGCGATGTGATGATCGAATAAATCGCATCAGATGATAACTTTGCAAATCCGCTGATGAAATTATTTTTTCTCAGCAGAAGTTTGAGCGAACCGTACATAATTCAAGTGTAGGACATTTGAGTGATTGGCTATAGGCCAAGTGGGAGATTGTTGGACAATTATGACCCATAGCATCACTATTTGTACATAACATGGTGTTGTTGTATAAATTAACTATGTGACAAAGGAAATTGCTATTTTATCATTTGTAATTAGATTACCGGGATGTATAAATGATAAAAGTCCATATGATTAGTTCCGGATTGATAAGATATGAGACAGTATCAATCCATGAAGGTTTAATCATTAAAACATCCCTAGTCGGAGTATTATCGAGATTGGATATCGATAATGCGGAATAGACTAGTATTGCACTTGTGCGTGTTATGGGAGCATAACGGTATAGTTCTCATATATTTGGGTATTGGATACTCATGCAAGTGTAATAGGAGGTTGTGTTTACCGATGGTATGGAAACAACTTCGATCTGGATAGACCCCTCAGAATTCCATTGGTAATATGACTATGTGTCTATGGAAGTTCGAATCAGGGTAGGTGTATTTGGTCTTAACCTGAGACTTGCACCGCTAATACTTGCGACAATCAATATACTTTGGTTTTGGTCGTCCAGGCTTTAACAGGTTCTGTGTACGCCTCTTCTGGGTATATTGAGAATCGTAGTGTATTGGGTGTGATGTCAAGATGGAAGTATCACTACAGTCATAGTGGAGATGATGGTCACGTAGGATACGAAACTGGTACTCTTATGTATTGCAGTCATCGGGATAATATGACTTGGTCATGATTATCCAATTATAGAGACTAGTTACTAGAGATCCGATACGTGCGCTTGTATTATACTTGTGTGTTTACGCCGGTCAAGTTTTTGACGCCGTTGGAAGAGACCAAAAACTTGACCGGCGTAAACACACACGTAACGCAAGCGCACGTATCGTTCAAGTAGTATAAAAATATCAATCCCACGAGGACTTAATTCCTACTGTTGTTATTAATTGTTGAATCTATTTATTTACAAATATCTTATTAAATGGAGAAGAGAATGATTGTTTGATTGGTTGAATGTGGTTTTCCTTAATTAAAATAAATAAAATAAACAAAATAAAATACTAAGGAAAATAAAAAAAGACTCAAAGATCTAGGGTTGTGAATCTTTCTAATATCTTTTAAAAGATGAAATGATTATTTTATGTTTGTGTAATAAATTGGTTTACTAACCTGGAACACGAAATTATGCGAAAACCTCTGTCGATGGTCAGACGCGAATACCCAGTTTAACCCAATTGAACCATATGTCTATGTCAACCAAATTACCTGGATTCATTAAGTTTAAGTTCCAATTATGGCTACCCCCGCCCGACAGGTATATGTCTATCCTGTAAGGAAATCTATTAAAGGGTTATCTATCCTCAAGGAAGATCGTGGGCTATTAAGTCTAAGGCTGAAACCTAAAATTCCTTGTCAAGTTTATTTTAGATTTACCACATCAATCTTATTGGTGATCAGACAACAAGAAGCATTAAGCTTAAGACTAAATAAGTAAACCTTAAATTACCCAAACTATAAAATAACCCCTTATAAACCGGTGATATTGGATTTCATCATAAACCCATATAACTGGCTTAGTTACGACACATATTTACGGGCAGTAAAAACTTAAATAAAATAAAAGACATAAAGTAAATGCTGAAAAGTAAAATACGGAAAATTAAATGCTGAAAAGTAAATGCTGTGAAAGTAAATTACTGAAAAGTAAATGCTGTGAAAGTAAATTGCGTGAAAGTAAATTGCTGAAAAGTAAATGCTGAAAGTAAATTGCTGAAAAGTAAATGCTGAAAGTAAATTGCTGAAAAGTAATGCTGAAAGTAAATTGCTGAAAGTAAATTGTTGAAAAGTAAATGCTGAAAGTAAATTGCTGAAAAGTAAATAAAGTAAAAGTACAATAAAAGAAAATGTTGAGGTAAAAGGATCCACTTTTATTACTTCTATTTTAGATATCTCCCTTAATATAATTTATTAACTTTGCATGATAATTACAAACCAGTCATATAGGCGGTATCCAGATTAAGTCAAATTAATAATTAATTACCAACCAACCAATCAGGCAGTATCCAGTTTAGTCAGGTTAAAACCAATTTAAATAATTACCACCGACCAATATGGCGGTATCCTCGTTAAGTCAGGTTTTAACTAGTTTATATATTATAATTAAGGGAGATTTATCTAAATATTAGTAATAAAAGTTTTACCTTTTACCCCAGCAAAGGGGAGTTACCTCCTCATTACTGAAAAGTAAAAACTGAAAATTAAGGAAAGAAAAGTACTGTGCGTAAAAGTAAATTACGGAAAGTAAAAACTGAAAAGTAAAGAAAAGAAAGTGCGAAAGCGGAAATTAATTACTGAAAGCTGTAAATAAATAAACAAGATACAATCTTCTTAGTATTCTTAAGGAATTCATTAGAAGAAAGTATGAATTTACAAATGAAATGACTTGGTATTTATAGGTAAAATTTTGCCTCCATCAAATCATCCACAAATCCATTATTAATTGCTCCACTAATTGCTCCACCAAATCCATTATTAATTACTCCACTAATTGCTTATCATGTTTGGTGGTGATTTGATAATTTTTATTATTTATTTATTAATTTATTTTTTGCTTTGAAAATGACTTTAATAATTACACACAACACACTTCTGGATGGTTCATCAATTTCGGGTATGAAACTTAAGAATTAGAAATTATTGTGTCTTTCAAAGTTGTAGAGATTTGAGTCTTCTTTAATCTGGAACTTGAATCAGCTCAATCCGATATCGGAGTAAAATGTTATGCCCAAAATACTACAGATGCGCAAAATTAGAATTTCCAAAACTGCACTTCGTTAAAACGCCATTTCAAGTTTCCAATCTCCAAAATTAATATGTCAAGTCCAATTTTTGCCCTTATTTGACCCACATTTCGTCCAAAATGATTTCATTGTGTCCCAATATTATTTTATCTGCAATATAAACTAAAACACATCATAACGTTCATCAAACCCGAGAAACTAAACAAAATATTAAGTAAAAGGGGCGGTAAATATTGATATATTTTCCGCTCATCACACCCCCAAACCTAACATTTTGCTAGTCCTCGAGAAAAACAAAAAAACAAAATACAAGAAACAATTAAAATTAAACTAAGCCACTTTCGTAGGGATCACGATTGCATTTAGCATATGTAACAAGCCTTTAAACCCATAGGTGTCCCTAGTGGACGAGTTATAGTCTCGTGAGGGCTTACAGCAACGATACCCACAAACGTTTTACAAAAGTAAAAATATAATAAAACTAATGCACACAAAAGCAAAACGACAAGAGAAAAGAAAATAAAGAAGTTAGTGACTAATCATGTGAAACTTCTACTCCAAGTTACTAGTTGTTTTCTTTCTTTCTAAATTACTAAATAAGTAAATTCTCCGATTATATTTACCATTCTCCATATGCACAGCCGAAAAAAATATTAATCAACTCATTTTTTACCACAACAGTCACAAGTGCAGTTGATAAGAGAGTAATATTTTTGTCCTAAAGTTTTATCAGAATTCATACCTTTTTGCAGCAATGGAATAATTTTTCTGATTTTTTTCTTTGACTTTTTTTTATTTATATACAATACCTTCCGTCTATGTAGGGAGTATTGGGTCGGTGGCTCCCAAACCAGTTGGCTTTAGGGCACCAGGTGTTAAGACACCCCTACGGACTTAATTACTCAGACTTCAGATATATATATATATTTTTGCAACATCATTGATCCATGTAGCGAGCTTTGGGCCAGTGACTCCCAAAGCAGTTGGTTTTAGGGCACTATGTGTTAAAACACCCTTACAGACTTAATAACTCGGATCTCAGAAGTTTTTTTTTTTTTTTTACTCCATCACTTTTTGAGATGCTTCCTCCAATTAAACTAGAGCACTGAATATTACAAAATTTTCAATTTTAGCTCATGTCTGTATGTTACAATGCATGTTGATAATATCTGCTAACTGAGCATATGAAGATCCATTTTAGTCAGTTTTATGGAGAATTTACAAATTAAATAATTTAAAATGAAATAAACAAAAACTAACTTGTTTCAAAAATGGTTTGAGATACGTCTCAGGAGTGGAAATTCCTTACACAGCTATCTCTTACCAATTTCACCTTTTTAGTCAAAATAAAAACACAAAAACACAAAATATTTTGATAATTTTTTGAAAATTTTTCAAATTTTTTTGTATTTTTCGAAAAATTTTGGACTAAAAATAAAAACAACACATAAACTAAAAACAATGTACTGATCAACTAATTCCATCCCTCAAACCTAAATGAGATATTGTCCCCAATGTCTTAAACAGTAGAAGAAGAGTTTAGAATATAATAGCTGGTTAGCTGAAATTGTTGGACAATTATGACCCATAGCATCACTATTTGTACAGATCATGGTGTTGTTGTACAAATTAACTATGTGACAAAGGAAATTGCTCTTTTATCATTTGTAATTGGATTACCTAGATGTATAAATGATAGAAGGTCCATATGATTAGTTCCGGATTGAGATGATATGAGACAGTATCAATCCATAAAGGTTTAATCATTAAATATCCCTAGTCAGAGTATTATCGAGATTGGACATCGATAATGCGTAAAAGACTAGTATTACACTTGTGCGCGTTGTGGGAGCATAACGACATAGTTCTCATATATTTGGGTATAGGATACTCATGCAAGTGTAATGGGAGGTTATGTTTACCGATGGTACGGAAACAGCTTCGCTCTAGATAGACCCCTCGGAATTCCATTGGTAGTATGACTATGTGTCTATGGAAGTCCGAATCAGGGTAGGTGTATTTGGTCTTAACCTGAGCCTTGCATCGCTAATACTTGCGACAATCAATATACTTTGGTTTTGGTCGTCCAGGGCTTTAACAGGTTCTGTGTACGCCTCTTCTGGGTATATTGAGAATCATATTGTATTGGGTGTGATGTCGAGATGGAAGTATCACTCCAGTCATAGTGGAGATGATGATCACGTAGGATACGGAATTGGTGCTCTTATGTACTGCAGTCATCGGGATAATATGACTAGGTCATGATTATCCGATTATAGAGACTAGTTACCAGAGATCCGATATGTGCTTCGTACGGGGCAGACACAATTCCAGCCCCAGGCCTAGCATGTGACATCCGATGTTGGATCGTAATACGCAATACTACGTATACTACGCCTGATATACATCACTTATTCATGTAAGGATATTTCTGGAGAATTGGGTAGGCACGGTGCTTTGCTAGAAGCCAACCATGTCTTGTAAATCGATAAAAACATAGTACTAGGTACGTACATGTTCAGATAGTCCGACGACCGGATTTACTGTCAACATATCTGGGGATCTCATGGGTCGCTTCCCGAAGATTCACCGATGACGTATGACTTGCACTTTATTAATCTGGGATTAATTATAAGAGAGAGAAAATTAACCTGGGATTAATTACGGAGATATTTTATCTGGGATAAAATATTAATTAAAGAGAGAACGATTAATTGGAATTAATCGATAAAATAATATATTCGATATATTATACGAAATTGGATTTCGACGCGGAATTAAAATTAGATTTTAATTCGGGCAAACGAGTTAATTTAGAATTAATTCGTTAGCGATGTGAATAGTAATTTTGCTAGGCACAATTATTTATTAAATTAGATTTAATTATGTCGCAACGGAAAATTCGTTAATTTGGAATTAGCGAACCCGAGCCCGGGAGTGTTTGTGGGCCCACTCGCATTTGGAATTCAAGTGCGGCCCACAAGTCACATCAAGCGTCAAATCATTAGTCACTTTGATTGATGTGATGTCTAGTCACTTTGAGTGATTGACAACATGTCACTTGTGATTGATGGTGGTAGTTGGATAGTTTTAATGCTTGTACCCTTTTGACTTTTGGAAATTCAAAATTTGGTATATGTTTTAATTGTTTTTGGAAATCAAACAACTAACACACAACACATTCTCTCCTCTCACTCTCTTCTCTTTCTCGGCCAAGGGCCATTCTTTTCTCTATTTTGTTTTCTTCAAAACCGTGACTTACAAGAAGCTTAGGAAATTTTGTGGCTAAATTTCCAAGGTGCTAGCACACTTATGAGTCATCCGAAGGTGATAGGGAAACCCACCCATGGGCATGGAATCACACACAAAGCTTGGAGCTTGAAGGATCACCATGGCCGAATTTTTGGAGCACAAAATGGAGCAAGTGCCATGAGCCACCTTGGAGGAAAGCTTGAAGATTTTTATTGTTCCTTGCATCGCAATAGCCGATCAATGTAAGTATGATTCCGCCATGCTTCTTTGTTGTATTCACACACGATTCTTGCTTGAAATTGATCTTGGGACTTACTAGAAACCCAACAATGGTATCAGAGCCATTTTGAGCATGAAATTTGATTAGGGTAAAATTGGGCAAAATTGATTTGAGCATGTTTGAGTGAAATTGATTGTTTCGATATGCTTAAATTATGATAACATAGTGTTATGCATTGTCAATTTGATGAAAATTAGATTGGACAAATTTTCCCCAATATGTTAGGCTTGGCCGAATACTTTGCTTGCCCTAAAGTCATGGTATTTTTTGATTTTGATCATTGGATGAGTTGAAATCATTTGGGAAATGTTAATTTGAGATTTAATTGGATTGAATTTGAAATTGGACATAAAACCCCTAAAATGCCGTGACCATGTAGCATGTAAAATGATATGATTTTTTGATTCAAATGTGTTGGACATGTTTTGATGATAATAAGCATAATTAATTGTGTAAATTGATGTTTTAGAAATATTAATTTGGTTAATTAATTATCGCATACACTTTAAATTAATTAATTGTGAAATTTGGAATTCGGCTTGAAAAGTTGTAATTGGGCTTAATGGGCTTGGTTGGGCCAAGTTTGGTTTAGACTAATTGGTTGGATCCAATTGGGCCCAAAACCATTTTCATAAAGTCCATATGACTTAATAGACCTTTAATATTAATTGGGCCTAATGGGCCTAAATTGATTTCTTGGCAAATAAGGGTGATTCCTTAAATGGGCTTTGGTATTTGGGTTTGACCCATATTGACCAAAAGTCCATGCCTTATGAAATTAATTAAAAGCCCATTGGACTTTAATTAAAATTAACATTGGATGTTAAATGGGCTTTGAGACCCGTAACGATTAGATTTAGAATCTAAGTCGTAAAGGCACATTAAAAAGTGTAATAATTTAATTTGGAATTAAATAGATGAATTAGTAGTAAATACAAATTAAATTGGATTTAATGTTGTAGTTTAATTTAATTCAAGAATTCGTACTTTGAGCACTTATTCGCAAAACGAGTTTGACTCGCGCAAAATCAAATCGTTGTTAGAACATTGGATGATCATTAATATTCAGATTAATTAATTGGATTAGATTAATTGATAACATGCTTGTGTGAATACATGGATGCGATGTATGAATTGTTAGTGTTCCTAGAACATGCCAAGGATCTAATAACATGTAAAGGTGTTCATAATTCAAAATAAGTTGCGGAATATACTTATAATGAAAGGATTTGAGCTTTAAAATTTTGAGAAGAGATCTCCAAGATCCAAGCTTTGAGTGATGATTCCAACTCTTGAAGTAGTTTCCCTATCACCTTAGTTGATTTCTCCAAGTGCTAGCTTTGTTGATTTTGCAACAAAATCAAAGAGATGAAGGAAAGAGGCTCACGCCCATGGAGAGGATTTTTAGGGTTTCTCATTTCCAAAATGTGTTACAAGTGTGTAGAGTGAAGAGAGAGAGAAGGCTTTTTGGTTTTGTTAAAGGGTTTTACCCTTTTACCTAAAACCATGTAGTTGGGGTAATTTTGGTTTCACTTAAACCAAGTAGTTGGAAAGTAAGTGGTTTTGGCATAAATGCCAACCACTTTCCAACCACCACTTCACATGTGTGACATGTGTGAAGTGGGCCCCACCATTTTGAATTCAAAACTCAAAATGTCTCTACGAACATTTGCCGCGGCTCGGATCCGTTTAATCCGATTAAACGAACTTTCGTTGCTAAATAATTAAATCTAATTTAATTAAATGACGATGCCTCGCAAATATATTACGGACGTCGTTTACGAATTAATTCTAAATTAACTCGTTCGTTGGTATTAAAGTCCAACTTTAATTTCGTAACGAAATTCAATTCATATTAATATATCTGATATATTAATTTTAGCCCATACGAATAAATTAAATAGAAAAATCAAATTTAACTATTAAATTTATTTTACCGATTAATTCCAAATTAATCGCGTTCTCTCTCTTCCGAACATATTTAATCCCAGATTAAATAATACCTCAATTAATCCCAGATTAATTTTCTCCATCTTAATTAATCCCAGATTAATTCTCTCTCTTAATTAATCCCAGATTAATTCTAATTTAAATCAACTGTCATCGGTGAATCTTTGGGAAGCGACCCAAGAGATCCCTGGATATGTTGGCAGTAAATATGGTCATCGGATTATCCGAATACGTGCGTACATCGTACCACGTGCTTACCGATTTACAAGACATGGTTGGCTTCTAGCAAAGCACCGTGCCTACCCAATTCTCCAGAAATATTTTTACTGGAATATATAATCTATGTCAGACGTAATATACGTAGCATTGCGTATTGCGATCCAATATCTAATGTCACGTGCTAGGCCTGGGGCTGGAACTGTGTCTGCCCCGTACGAAGCACATGTCGGATGTCTGGTAACTAGTCTCTATAATCGGATATACATGACCTCGTCATAACATCCCGATGACTGCAGTACTTAAGAGCACTAATACCGTATCCTACGTGACATCATCTCCACTATGACTGGAGTGATACTTCCGTCTTGACATCACATCCAATATACTACGATTCTCAATACACCCAGCAGAGGCGTACACAGAACCGGTTAAAGCCCTGGACTACCAAAACTAAAGCATACCGATTGTCGCAAGCATTAGCGGTGCAAGTCTCAGGTTAAGACCAAATACACCTACCCTGATTTCAGACTTCCATAGACACATAGTCATACCACCAATGGAATTCCGAGGGGTCTATCCAGAGCGAAGCTATTTTCCGTACCATCGGTAAAACACAACCTCTTATTACACTTGCATGAGTATCCTATACCCAATATATGAGAACTATGCCGTTATGATCTCAAATAACACGCACAAGTGTAATACTAGTCTATTCCGCATTATCGATGTCCAGTCTCGATAATACTACGACTAGGATATTTAATGATTAATCCTTCATGGACTGATACTGTCTCATATCATCTCAATCCAGGAACTAATCATAAGGACCTCCTATCATTTATACATCTAGGTGATCTAATCACAAATGATAAGAGTGCAATCTCATTGTCACATAGTGAATTTGTACAACAACACCATGATCTATACAAATAGTGACGTTATGGGTCATAATTGTCCAACAATCTCCCACTTGGCCTATAGCCAATCACTCGAGTGTCTTACACCCGAACTATGTACGGTTCGCTCAAAGTGCTGAGGAAAGGCTTTCGTCAGCGGATTTGTATGATTATCGTCTGATGCAATTTATTCGATCATAACATCGCCACGATGTATGATCCGAACGAATCAGATGAATAGTCGAAGTATATATATGGATCGTTGATGAGACCATTAATTCTTTAGTCTGCGCTGTAGCCTAGCTCAGCTGCTAACAAAACTATATCTAATCTAATTAGATTTGTTAATGACCCAGATGGCTTCTATTGCTGCCTCAGCCGCAGCAATTACCCGTATTTGTTGTTTATTCGGTAACAGTATCTTGCTTGGAAGATTTCCAGCTCACTGTTCCGTTATTCAAACTGTATTGTACCGTTGTTTTTATCGGTTAGAAAACTTACAGCAGTGATCCTAGTCACTTCAAGTTCTCCTTCTCCATAGTTTAAGACATCATCCTTAGTTCTTTAAGATACTAACAGATGTTCTTAATATCAATCCAGTGACTATCACTTGGATTGACCCGTTTGTGACTCCATATACTCAAAGCGTATGAGACACCAGGTCACGTACATTTTTAAATGTACGAGTTCTCAGAGAGTGTTAACAACTTTAAATCTATCCTAATAGATCTTTATTCCTAGAATAAATGTTGTTTCTCCCAAGAATTCTATGGAGAATTTTCATGAAAGCCAAGCTTTCACCGATTGTAATATGGGATTATCATTTCCAAGAAATGACATATCATCATTAATTAGGACAGTCACTTTTAGTGCGCTCCCACTAACCTCCTTATATACACAAGAATCATTTCGTTTTGAATTAAATCATACAGCATTATGATTACATCAAAACGTTAATTCCAAGAACCTAATGCTTGCTTCAATCCAAACATGGATCGAATAACCTGCAAACCTCGTTTGCTAGTTTTGATACGACAAAATCGTCAGGATGTTATAAACATCCTCCAAAGAGGTTTCTGTTTAAGGAAATCGATTTTGACGTTCAGCTGCCATATTTCATGAATGAAACATTCAGCATCAGCAAGCATTATCCAAATGTATTTAACGTGGCAATAGGTAAAAGATTTCGTTGTAATCAACACAATATTGATAACGATACCTTTTCGCTACAAGCCTAGCTTAGTACGTTGGTATGTTGCCTTCCATGTATGTCTTCCTTGAAGACTTATATAGTACCAATAGGCACAATGCCTTGTGGTACAACAACTAGTGTCCAAATATAGTTGTTATACATGGAATCCATTTCGGACTCATGGCACTTTGCCATAATAGGGAGTCGATACCTTGTATCACTTCCTCATACGTAGTCAGTTCGTATACCTCAATAAGATTGACATCTTTATGAGGTGAGATCAGAAACCCATACCCCAGGTTGTTTTCTGACTCTCTCAGACCTACGCTGTTCTTGTGTATTCGAAGATTATTGGTATTGTTTCATCCTTGATGAACTGTTTGTGTTCCATTAATGACTTGGTGCCTTGAACACTATAACTCTGATTCTTCATCGAGTTTTACTATCCTCCCACTTACCAATGCATATCGGTAATCCTCCTAGGAAAAATCGCATGGTGAGCAACAATCACATTGTTCTCTTAGTGAGTTGTATAAGTATTATACTTTGGTTTCCCTAGGATAACCAATTACATTAGGCTCTTATCCAATTTGGGTTCTAGTTTGGTATCATCCAAACATATGCCTAGCATTCCCAAATCATCAGGAGTGAGAAAACCCAGTTTCTTTCCTGTTCATATCTAATATGAAATCTGTTAAACAGATTTTATGGAACCTTATTCAAAATAAGTATTGCACTGTTAATGCTTATCTCTTTTGAAGGAAAATGGTAGCTCAGAGCGACTATGATTAACCTTATCATGTCCAACAAAATTCGGTTTCTCCGTTCGACACACCATCAAACTGACGTGTTCCGGAGGAGTCCTCATTGAAAGAATACTATACTCTTTCAAGTATATGAGAAATTTACTGCTTAAGTATTTTCATCATGGTCCAACCGTGATGTTTTAATACTTTAGCCGATCTGTTCGTCTATTTCGTGTCGAACTCTAAAAGTTTCCGATTTGTGGTTCTTTAAAAGAAACACAACCATAACGCGATGCCACATCCGTAAAGGTAACGAAATTCATATCCACCTCTAGCCTAGCTAGACATGGGCCCACTTGCTTCACTATGAATAGGGCTAACAGATCGATGGTTCTTGTATTTACCAAGTAAAAGGTATTTTAGGTACTTTACCTAATAAACTAGATTCGTAGATTTTATTTGAGTGGAATCAAATCCGTCCTAGTATCCACTCTTCAAAAGTGTGGATATACGAGTCTTGTTTATTGTGTCCCAGACAACACTGCCACCAAATAAGTCTCATCTGATCAAATCAGTTTGAGCTATTTGTTTGTCATATTATATGTTGAGATTTATTTACATTCAAAATATAAATATTGTTATTCACATCTAATGTGTTTATCTCAATATCATCTTTATAAAATAAAACACTTTAGTGTTTTAGAATATAAAGGTATACTCGCAATGAGTTATACTCGATTTAGAGATAATGTTTCTAGTCAAACTAGTTACATTATAACAGTTTCCTAATTTAAGTACACACCCAAATGGTAGTTCCTAAACTTAGGTATCTACGGTTGAAACAGCGACTGTCGTCCCGTTTCCGATTCGCAGATTAATCTCATCTGAAGTCAGTATCTTACTCACAGCAGATTCTGCACATCAATGCATATTCATGTATCACACTAAATATTTAAAATCCAATTTTAATACTAGTAGTGAACATATTTATGACAAACATATTTGAAGTCAGAGCCTTGCTCGTCTTCAATTCCTTCATGTCTGCTTTGTCCATACGGCAGTCATGCTTCAATGACCCCGTTTGCCACAATTTAGGCAGACATCTTGGGATATGTCCTTTATCTTCCTAGAAGATTATAATGATTTTGCCTTTTCCCTTTTCACATTCCAGAAGTCTTTGGCTAAGCCTTGGCCTTCTAGAATATTGAAGTAAGATGCGCCTTGCGCTACTTGCCTTATTGCAAACTTTGGCTATGTCTCCTTGAGAATGGCCATTAACTCTCCAAGAGTTATTAATTGCAATTTTAATACTTCTAAGATCTTAGAATAGATCTATGAAGATCCTTCAATTTCTTCATCATACTTTAAGGATCTAATCCTTAGTTCTGATTATGAAATTAAGGAGTCTTTATGGCAAGCATAATGGATTAAACATTAAAGTTATCATCACATGAATCTTCCAAAGATCATGCTCTACTATTTGCTTAATTCCGGGCTTAGGCCTAAGATGTTATTTTATCAAATAAAGTAACTTCTTAGTTTGAGGACTATCCTGAAAGTTATTCCCAATTTGAAAATTAAAGTCGTTTAAACACATTTTCCCTAGGATAATGTTTTAAACATTAATCTTTCATTTTAATCTTGATTCTAATAGTCCAACTATTTAATCAACGATTTCAGGTACAATTTAATGTAATGATTACTATAGTCTAACTATATAACTTATTACAATTTATTAGTTAAAATCAAATATATATTGATTACTATAATCCAATTATATAATCATTATACATGATTAGTAAAATCCAATATATATTGATTACTATAATCCAATTATATAATCAAATATAAATGAGAGGTAAAATTCAAATATATTGATTACTATAATCCAATTATATAATCAACTATAAATGAAGTAGTTTGAATACAGTCCAACTGTTTAATTAAAACAACAATAAATATTAGTCCAACTAATATATAATTTATTTGACGAATGATATTTAATTGAGCGCGTATGGCAAGTAACTAAACGAATATTGCAAATCTAATACTTGCCTCCCACTATTTTTCGGCGAGCCTCTAACCCTCTGTGGAGTACTCGGGAAACCTAGTTTCCTAGTGGGCTAGGATCCCGTTAAATAACACACAATCTTGACTTTGTCCAACAAATTATATGATACTTAACTAGGTAGATCTCTAAGATCAATTGGATCCCATCCAATTCCTAGATCCAGTAGGTGGACATCCAAGTCCGAAACATATATCTATCTTATATATGCCAATATATCAAATATATTACCTAACCTTTTTCCTCTGAATCAACTAAGCCTTGGATTTGGCACAACAAACTAATGATCCCAGTTAAGCGGAACCCATTGACATGGAAATCTTCGTAATCAATGTCGATGGACAAGAAGTGATCTTGACTTTGGCCAACAAATCACGACTTGGACAAGACACCGATATGGACAAAGATCTTGACTTTGGCCAACAAACCAATGCCAACTTTGGATCTTGAGTAAGAATCATTCAACGGAAGGAAAAACGCTTAATATGTTTTGAGGGTTTTTCGCGTGCAAATTGGCAACCAATTTATTATCTTTGTTAAGGTCTCATCATCATACACCCTTAAACATGCATTCTAAACACATAATAAAGCGCGTATAAATAAATAAATAAATTAATAATGATATACGGATGGATATGTCACAAATTGTTCCTAGAACAAATCACTCTTTTTCCTCTCCCCGGCTAGAACTATTCTAACTTCTACCCAATTACAAAATACAATAAAGAAACCTCATTTGCTTTGAGGGGAATAGGTGAGAAGAGAAATACAATGAGAAATGAGATAAAAGGCTGGACACGCAGGTCCAATTTAAATAAATTCTAAATTTATTACAATTTCCAAAATTACCCTCGCCCTTCTAATATCCATCCGATATACATTATTCATACAACACATTCATGTATTCATACAAATCATGTTATTCAATCAATCTAATCCAATTAATTAATCTTTGAATTAATGATCATCCAATGTTCAAACAACGATTTGATTTGTGCGAGTCAAACTCGTTTAAGAATAAATACTCAAAGTAAGTATTCTTGAATTATATTGAACTACAATTTAAATCCAATTTATTTGTATTCAATACTAATTCCAAATTTAATTCCAAATTAAATATTTACACTTACTTATAAGCCTTAAAGACTTGGATTCCAAATCCAACTTAATGGGTCTCAAAGGCCCAATAACATCCAATGTCATTTCAATTAAAGTCCAATGGCTTTTAATTGATTCTTAAGGCATGGGCTTTGGCCATAATGGATCAAACCCAAAATGCCAAGGCCCAATAGGAATCACCATATTGCCAACAAATCAATTTAGGCCCATTAGGCCCAATTAAATTCTTTAAAGGGCCAAGTGATGTATTTGGACTTTATGGAATTGGTTTTGGGCTCAATTGGATCCAATCCAAAAGTCCAAAACCAAACTTAGTCAAAACAAGCCCATTAAGCCTAAATACACACTTTTAGCCCAATTCATAATTAAAGGCTTATTAACATAATTATAATATTCCAAATATCACAATTACTTTAATTAAAGTGTATTAGCCATGATTAATTAATTAAACAATATTTCCAAAATACCAATTAACTTAATTAATCATCCTTAATCCATCAATTCATGCTCAACACAAATTGAAGCCAAAATACATCATTTCATGCTCAACACAAATTGAATCCTAAAATCATCATTTCATGCTCAACATGCTCTTTGATTATAACATAAACATTATTGACTTTGATTCTAATCCAATCAAATCAACAATCAACATTTAAACATGCATTTAAACACATCATTTCATGTTACAAAAATCAAAAAACATGCAGTCCACTGCACAGAAGCATTCGACCATACTAAAAAAAAAATTAATTTTTGATTCATTTGATTTGTTTCAAATCTAATCATGCATAACTCTAAGTTATCATATTCTAAGCATGCTCAAAGCATTAATTTGAAAAAATCATGCTCAAAACACAAAAGCCCCAAATTTTAGTCTCATGAACCCTAAAATTTTCATGCTTAAACCTGGCTCTGATACCATTGTTAGTGTTCATAGAACATGCCAAGGATCTAATAAGCATGTAAAGGTGTTCATAATTCAAAATAAGTTGCGGAATATACTTACAATGAACGGATTTGAGCTTTAAAATTTTGAGAAGAGATCTCCAAGATCCAAGCTTTGAGTGATGATTCCAACTCTTGAAGTAGTTTCCCTATCACCTTAGTTGATTTCTCCAAGTGCTAGCTTTGTTGATTTTGCAACAAAATCAAAGAGATGAAGGAAAGAGGCTCACGCCCATGGAGAGGATTTTTAGGGTTTCTCATTTCCAAAATGTGTTACAAGTGTGTAGAGTGAAGAGAGAGATAAGGCTTTTTGGTTTTGTTAAAGGATTTTACCCTTTTACCCAAAACCATGTAGTTGGGGGTAATTTTGGTTTCACCTAAACCAAGTAGTTGGAAAGTAAGTGGTTTTGGCATAAATGCCAACCACTTTCCAACCACCACTTCACATGTGTGACATGTGTGAAGTGGGCCCCACCATTTTGAATTCAAAACTCAAAATGTCTCTACGAACATTTGCCGCGGCTCGGATCCGTTTAATCCGATTAAACGAACTTTCGTTGCTAAATAATTAAATCTAATTTAATTAAATGACGATGCCTCGCAAATATATTACGAACATCGTTTACAAATTAATTCTAAATTAACTCGTTCGTTCGTATTAAAGTCCAACTTTAATTTCGTAACGAAATTCAATTCATATTAATATATCTGATATATTAATTTTAGCCCATACGAATAAATTAAATAAAAAAATCAAATTTAACTATTAAATGTATTTTACCGATTAATTCCAAATTAATCGCGTTCTCTCTCTTCCGAACATATTTAATCCCAGATTAAATAATACCTCAATTAATCCCAGATTAATTTTCTCCATCTTAATTAATCCCAGATTAATTCTCTCTCTTAATTAATCCCAGATTAATTCTAATTTAAATCAACTGTCATCGGTGAATCTTTGGGAAGCGACCCAAGAGATCCCTGGATATGTTGGCAGTAAATACGGTCATCGGATTATCCGAATACGTGCGTACCTCGTACCACATGCTTACCGATTTACAAGACATGGTTGGCTTCTAGCAAAGCACCGTGCCTACCCAATTCTCCAGAAATATTCTTACTGGAATATATAATCTATGTCAGACGTAGTATACGTAGTATTGCGTATTGCGATCCAGTATCTAATGTCACGTGCTAGGCCTGGGGCTGGAACTGTGTCTACCCTGTACGAAGCACATGTCGGATGTCTGGTAACTAGTCTCTATAATCGGATATACATGACCTCGTCATAACATCCCGATGACTGTAGTACTTAAGAGCACTAATACCGTATCCTACGTGACATCATCTCCACTATGACTGGAGTGATACTTCCGTCTTGACATCACACCCAATACACTACGATTCTCAATACACCCAGCAGAGGCGTACACAGAACCGGTTAAAGCCCTGGACGACCAAAACTAAAGAATACCGATTGTCGCAAGCATTAGCGGTGCAAGTCTCAGGTTAAGACCAAATACACCTACCCTGATTTCGGACTTCCATAGACACATAGTCATACCACCAATGGAATTCCGAGGGGTCTATCCAGAGCGAAGCTATTTTCCGTACCATCGGTAAAATACAACCTCCTATTACACTTGCATGAGTATCCTATACCCAAATATATGAGAACTATGCCGTTATGATCTCACATAACACGCACAAGTGTAATACTAGTCTATTCCGCATTATCGATGTCCAGTCTCGATAATACTACGACTAGGGATATTTAATGATTAATCCTTCGTGGACTGATACTGTCTCATATCATCTCAATCCAGGAACTAATCATAAGGACCTCCTATCATTTATACATCTAGGTGATCTAATCACAAATGATAAGAGTGCAATCTCCTTGTCACATAGTGAATTTGTACAACAACACCATGATCTATACAAATAGTGACGCTATGGGTCATAATTGTCCAACATGAATAATGTATATCAGATGGATATTAGATGGGTGAGGGAAATTTTGGAAATTGCTGTAATAAATTTAGAATTTATTAAATTGGACTTGCGTGTCCAGCCTATTACCTCTTGACTCTTTGTATTTCTCTTCTCACCTATTCCCCTCAATGTAAATGAGGTTTCTTTAGAAGTGTTATGTAATCGGGTAGAAGTAATACTTGTGCTAGCGAGAGAGAGGAAATGGAGAGATTTGTTCTAGGAACAATGTGTTTAAATATCCATCCGCATATCATTATTATTTTATTTACGCGCCTTATTATACTTTTAGAATGCATGTTTAAGGGTGTATGATGATGAGACCTTAAAAAAGATAATTAATTGGTTGCCAATTACGCAAAAAACCCTCAAAATATATTAAGCGTTTGTCCTTCCATTGAGTGATTCTTACTCAAGATCTAAGACTGACACTGGTTTGTTGGCCAGGATCATTAAGTTTGTTGTGCCAAAGCCAAGGCTTAATTGATTCAGAGGAAAAAGGTTAGGGAATATATTGGATATATTGGCATATATAAGATATATGTTTCGGACTTGGATGTCCACCTACTGGATCTAGGAATTGGATGGGATCCAATTGATCTTAGGGATCTACCTAGTTAATTATCATACAATTTGTTGGCCAAAGTCAAGATTGTGTGTTATTTAACGGGATCCTAGCCCACTAGGAAACAAGGTTTCCCGAGTACTCCACAGAGGGTTAGAGGCTCGCCGAAAAATAGTGGGAGGCAAGTATTAAATTTGCAATATTCGTTTAGTTACTTGCCAATACGCGCTCATTTCAATTTTTCGTCAAATAAATTAATATATTAGTTGGACTAATATTTAATCGTTGTTTTAATTGAACAGTTGGACTGTATTCAAACTATTTCAATTAATAGTTGATATTATAATTGGATTATAGTAATCAATATAATTGAATTTAACCTACTAAATTATAGTTGATTATATAGTTAGACTATAGTAATCATTATAATCAATAGTACCTGAAATCGTTGATTCGATAGTTGTGTTGGTTTCTAGGGTGGTCCCAAGATCAATATAAGCATAGAAATTGAATGAATACACAAAGAAGAGTGGCGGAAACACACTTACATTGAACGGCTTTGGATGTGATGATCAACAAAAATTTTCCCTTCTTGCTTCCAAGTTTCGGCCAAGGTTGCTTTTGTTGATGAGAATGATCAAGCTCCAAGCTTCCAATGGATCCCAAGCTCTTAGTTCGGTTTCCCTATCACCTTGTATTGATTCCTTGTTTGTGCTAGCAAAAGATGAAAGAAAATCAAGCTTTCTTCCTCTTAGGAGTGTCACGGTTTTTACTGGTTTGAGAGAGAGAGTTTGTTTTATTTTTCAACTTGTTTTTCTAAAAAACAATAATTGAAAAGCTATCCCAAAATTTGGTATTTGATTTCCAAAAGTCAACACCAATTTTTGGCTCCAAAATGACATTAAATTCCCTCACCAACTTATGTCATGAATAATGACTGCATGTCACTCACCAAAAAGGTGACTTAGACATCTATCACTAAAGTGACAAGTGATGTGACTCGCGATGTGACTTGCGGCCGCACTTGATTCAAAATCGGAGTGGCATCGCAAACACACGGGCTCGGTTTCGTTAATTCCAAATTAACGAGTTTTCCGTTGCGTCGTAATTAAATCAAATTTAATTAAATGATCATGCATAGCAAAATTACTATTCATGTCGCTTGCGAATTAATTCTAAATCAATTTGTTAGCCCGAATTAAAATCTAATTTTAATTCCGCGTCGAAATCCAATTTCGTATAATATATCGAATATATTATTGTATTGATTAATTCCAAATTAATCGTTCTCTCTCTTCAAATAATACTTTATCCCAGATAAAGTCTCTCCGCTATTAATCCCAGATCACATCCCATATTTCTTATGAACTAGAAGAACTGATACTGCACAAAGACTCATACTTTCTTTTACATACCATTTCTCCATCAACTCCCGCACTTGCCTCTAAAGTTCATTCGTTTCCTCAGGATTGCTCTGGTAGGCTGGTCTATTGGGAATGACTGCACCAGGTATGAAATCTATTTGGTGTTCAATACCTCTAATGGGTGGAAGCCCACTAGGAATGTCATCTGTCAACACATTCTTGAATTCCTGCAAAAGAGATAAAATGGACACAGTAAGCAAATGGACAGTGTTAGCAATACAAACATTGTGATCCTTGTAGACTAGCAAAAGCATAAGCTTGCTATCCTTGAAAGCTCTCATCACTTCACCCTCACCCTTGTAGAAGCGCTTTTCACTCGCTCTTTTGTTTCCCCTTTTAAGTTCACTCACACACCCATTGGGAATGCTCACGACCTTAGTTTTAATTTCCTTATCGGGTTCGATCACACTCCTCTCATGTGTTTTCTCCAAGGCTGTGTCTGCATTCTCTTTCTTTCCATCTCTCTCAAGTTCCAACTTGACTCGATTCTCATGGACTTGCCTCAGTGTTAGTGGGTATAAGGTAATGGATTTTCCCTTATGCTGAAAGAAATACTTAGTATTGACCCTGTCGTGTATAACCTTCCTATCAAACTGCCACAGCCTTTCTAAAAGAATGTGTCATTCATACATGGGTATAACATCACACAAAACATCATCAATATAAGGCCCAATGGTGAAGCTCAATAATACCTACCTAGTCACCAGGACTTCTCCACAGTCATTCAACCACTGCAACTTGTAACGCTTGGGATGCTTCATACAATCTAATCCCAACCTCTCTACTAAAATTATACTTGCGACATTAGTATAATTGCCCCATCAATGATCATATGACACCATTTTTCATTCACATTACATCTAGTGTGGAATATATTCTCCCTTTGTTGATCACCCTCATCATCACAATTTTGTGCACTCAAAACACGCTTGACAACTAATGATAAGTTATCCAGTGGGTATGCATCTCTCTCTCTGTCACTAGTATCCTCTATCTCTGTCTCATCATCCTCAACCTCAACCTCACTTTCAGTAGACTGTACCTCACCACTCTTCTTATCAATCACTAAGGTGCACATATTGAAGCACTACGAAGCATAGTGTCTCATGCCCAAACACTTAAAACACTTGACGTCCCTAGTCTTGGGTGTTGTACTCTCAGATTTTGGTCTAGCCTTGTTTGGTTCTACAGCCTCATTACCCTTGGTACTAGGTTCAGCTCTTGGCTTGTTAAAGCCTTCATCCCGTCGATCATTAGGAACCCATTTCCCCTTCCGTGCATGAGTAGTCTGAGTATCAAATCTGAATGTAGACTTCTTCTTGAGTTGCCTATCTACCTTGATATCCATGTGAAGCATATCCTCCAAATCAACATAATGATGTAACTCCACCATGTTGTCAATCTCTCTGTTCAAGTCCCCAGAAAGCATGCCTATTAGCCTCTACATCATCTATTATATTCACCCTGATCATGGCAACCTCCATCTCAGTATAGTAATCCTCTACACTCTTGGCCCCCTGATACAGATGTTGTAGTTTCTAATACAACTCTTGATAGTAATGGCTGGGTATGAACCATTTCCTCATGAGACCTCATAATTCTTCCCATGTATGAACTGACCTCTCATAATTCCTCATTCTGCTCGTGACAATCTGATCCCACCAAATCATCGCATAATCAGTGAATTCCATGGCTTCCAGATTTATCTTCTTCTCATCAGAGTAATTATGACAATTGAAAATCAACTCAATTTTCTTCTTCCACTCCAAAAATTCTTCTGAATGATTCTTGCCCTGTAAGTTGGGTATCCTGATCTTGATGCTGCTCAAATCATCTTTAATATCATCGTGTCTACTATGACCCCTCCTGTCATAATCCTCACGTCTGTCATCAAATTATCTGTCTATCAAACCTCTTATCCCTCCTATCATTCTTCTGCTCTTGCCTATGATTCCTTGGCCTATATCTCTCTTCCTCCTCAATTAAATCTTCCAAATCATCAAAACCATCAAGATCATTCTCGACCTCCTCTTCTACTAGTGGTACTCGAGATGGTGGAACTTCCCGTGGTGGCACTGTGGGAACACAGAAACTGGGCGACGCATGCTGTTCCGGGCTCGTGGCCCGGTTGGGAGTACGGAGTAGCCCGCAGGGAACTAAACCGGAGAATAATGGAGTCGCCACCCGGTGTGAACCGGGACAAAGATTTAAGGCCGCACTCACCCCTCGCAAGGGAAGACCTCAAACTGTTGGGTTCGGAATGGTCCCTTACTTATGCCACTAGTAATGAAATGATTTGTGCAATAATTTAACCAAGCCTAAGCAACATTTATTTCCAAGGAGTATTCTACTTTTAAGTTCACGTGCATGAAAGTAATCATCATAACGGCAAACATGTAATAGCGCACGGCAATCTCATGAACATGTTTCGATCATATAATGCGAAAAACAAAGAACAACCTAAACATAATGCAAATTCCAAACGCAAAATAAATGACTAATCATGCTTGAAAATGAACAACCAAATAGGCTAAATCATGCCTAAGAACCAAGTAACATACTAATGACCTAATCATGCTTGAATACCATCTCATGAACACATCAAATAGATAAATACAGGGATACAAATAGTATGATTGATTACATGATACAAGAGAAATCACCTAAGAAACAATTATGCATGACATGTGATGAAAATGACTCAATTCAGTGTATGCGCATTCGTGTAGCGTTTGAAAACGCGTTTGAACGGTAAACAGAAGGTTCTCGTTCGTATAGCTTTTACGAACGCGTTCGAACGGAACCAGACCTGATGCATGATAAAACTAAGAAAATATGTGTGCGTTCGAGTAGAGTCCAAAAACGCGTTCGAACGGTAAATAGAAAGTTCGCATTCGAGTAGCGTTCGTAAACGCATTCGAACGAGACCAGACAGAAAACATACATTCGTGCGGCGTTCTGAAACGCGTTTTAACGGGATTACAGCAGTGACCTCCAAAATGCAGTAAACAACATGACACATACGTGAACGGATGAATAGATGACACATAATAAATAATAACGGGCTAAAAGGCGCGGCAAATCGTTGTGGCAAAGGTAGCCCTTAGGCTTTTTATCCCTCAAGATGGAGGACTTTTAATCCAACTCGATGAGCCCATGTGCATTACATTATGATGCATGATTATGCAAGAAAATGATGTACAAAGAAAAGCAAATAACGAAATGAAAGGCGCGGAGAAGTATCGTGGCAAAGGCTTTTAATCCCTCAACATAGAGAACCTTTAATCCCACTTACTAAGCCCATGCGCTTTATCACATAATGCATACAAAAATAAAGATAACAATATCGGACTTCGTATACCCGATTGAACACATTTTACATTCAATCAAATATACATCATCCGGCGCGGCAAAGCATCGTGGCAAAGGCTTTTAATCCCTCAACATAGAGAACCTTTAATCTCACTTACTAAGCCCATGTGCTTACAAACAAATAACATGCAGAAATTAAATAGCGGGTAATAAACAAATCAAAACAACATAAAACAAAATATGTGTCGTTTGCTCAAATGGTACGTGGAGTTGTATCCCGAGTACAGATCATACTACCGTCCATTCGAAATCGGCTATGAAATTTATGTCCGGGTTTCCATCCTATATACCACGAGAGGCGACACATTTTTCATTTTATTCAAGGGTCACAACATACATCATTTCACAATACATGTATTTTCTATCTATTCAAGGGCCACAACATGCATCACTCCACAATAATCATGCAAACGAAACTCAATAAACAATAAAAATATGAATGAAAATGGATGTGAAAAATACCCTCAGGTCTAACCTTTTATGTCGACTTTCGGAAGCGCGTTACAAGTCTGTCGGAAGGGCTATCACTCCGCAGCTTTTCTGGTTCACTGGTCTACGTCTTTCTTCGCTGCTCGGGCTGCTGTTTTCACTCCATTTTACTGCTATTTTCGCTGTATTTTCTGGTTACTATTTCGGGGTAATTCTGGACTGTTTTGATCTTGGTTTTGGCACTGTTTTTGGGCCGTTTTCAGAGATATTTATTCACTGTTTTGGGTTGTGTTTAGGGGCTGTTTCTGTGTGGTTTTAAGGTGGTTTTCGGGACTGTTTTGTTTACTATTTTGGAGTGATTTCACGGTGATCATGGGGTGGATTTCAGTGCAGTTTTCGGTTGTGTGATGGGCAGTGAGTTACGGCAGTTTTGGGCGTGAGATGGAAGCAGTTTGGGCGTGTGATGGAGGGCTGTCTGTGAGGGCTGCAGTGGCGTGTGATTAAGGGTCTGAAGAGGGGTTTTTGGTGCGTGAAGTGGTTGTCGTTTGAAGGGTTTTTGGTGCGTTGTTGTGAGGCAGTCGTGAATGGCAGTTTGTGGTTATTTGTGGGGAGCTGCGACTTGTGCGTTCAGTGTGAGTGAGGGGCAGTTAACATGGTGGGGCTGTCTTTGTAAGTTGCGTGTCTGTATTTTGTGAAGGAAGGGTCTGCTCGTGGTCTTAGTCAAGGGTGAAGGTTGGCTCGGCAGAGGGTTACATGATGAGGGGCTGTCGAAGGGCAATGTCGTGAGTGTCAATTATTTAATCTTAGGTGCATGTGTTGTCTTGTTTGGATCAGTGGCTCAGTTTTGGGAAGGTCCTTGTTTCTTTGGCAGCGCAGCTCGTGGGTCGGATGAGAGATGCTAGGGTTAGGTCGTTGAAGGGTTTATTTGTTGTTGTTTGATTACGTCGTGGAGGACTGTGTTTTTGTGAGGGTTTTGCCGAGGGAGTGAATGGGAAGAAACGAGAGAGACTGCCGTCTGGTTGTGGGGAAAAATCCAAGGGGAGAGGCGTATAGGTTATGGTTTTATTATTTTTGAAGGATGAGAGATGATGAGAGAGAGAGAGAGTGACTGTGGTGCTATTAGGGTTTATTTTGTTTATTTTTTGTTTGTGTCGTGGGGATCTCTAGGGGGATTTAGGGTTGGATTTGTGTTATTTTTATTGTTGTGATCTAGGGTTAGGGTTGTGCATGGGATATTAAAAGGAAAGAAATCAATTAAATAGGGATGTGTATTTTAATTAATTTTAAAAGGGAAAGGATAAATTGTATTTTTGGGGGGTAATATATTAAATTGGTGAGTGATTTAATTAAATTAGGAATTTAATTTAATTAGATTTTAATTTAATTTAATTTCAATTTAATTGGTTTTTAATTTAAATTTGTGACATGTTTTAATTATTTCTTGGATTGGGCTTGGATGAGATGGGCTTGGTGTGTGCCTTGTGGGGGTTTGGGCTAAGAATGTATTTTAAAATGGAGGTCCAACAAGTGAGCCAGGAGCTAAACAAGCGAATAAGATTTAACGAATACCGATTCCCTTTCGACAACCGTTTCCCGCAACTTCCTCGACTAAAAAGGTAGTGTCTCCAAATGAGACTCATCATAGGGACTCACATGCAAAAATACAGTGCCTACAGGCACAATATATGGAGGTGGTACACTTGGAACACTATCTGTCTTTATACTATCAACACTCTAAGATAACCTCTCTAATGCAGTATTCGTATTCTCCATCATATCTGTAAACTTCCTATCTAAAGCCTCAAGCTTCTCATCCATCATCAAACTATGACTTGCCATCTCAAAGCTTTAACAAACATATTAGAAAGTGAAAAATATGTTGAAATAAAGATATAACCTCACAATCTCAAACGCTCACGTGTTTGCACTCGAATACGTATCACTCCACTCCGTTCGTGTTTGCACTTAATATAATATGACTATGACTTACCAAATAAGTTCAAAACAATGTGTAATCTTCAAGCTAGCATAAACAACAAAAAACCAATATATGGCAAATAGAGTAATGCGAGTAAGAATTAGCAAATACATAGACTCAATTCAAAGAAAACCTAAAGCTAAAGTGCTTGGAATAGGGAAATAACAAATAAACACAAAGAGCAAACAAACATGTAAATTCACGGTCGTATGCAATTTCAGATGAAAATTTGGTGCCTCAATAGAAATTTTGATGAATTACCTATAGGAAACGACTTTTCTTAGTGCAGCAGAAGTTGCTAATGTTGGCACCGGCTCTGATATGGACCTTTAAAATTTTCTTTGCCTTCTTCTTTTAGTTGTAGCCGAAATCCTCCAACACATAAATAATAGATTTTGCTCCTATGTTATAGATGAGTTTCATATGATAACCAATACTTGGATCAACCACCCGATCTTGCGAACTATGAATCGAAACCAACAAACCGAAGTGTGGGCTTCACTCACAAAGATCAACTCTAAACAATTTAGAGAATAAATATGTCACAAAATGTGTTTGGCTTTTGGAATTTCTTTCAAACACTCTCACAACAATTGTGAATGTTTGAACTTTCTCTCTTTTCTCTCTTTTGCACTTGTGTGAATGAATGAAAATGGTAACTCTCACAAGTGATGAGAGATGGTAGAGATTATATTCTCTTACACAAGCCAACTAACATTTTCATTAAGCATCTAATGCTTTCTTGCAATGGCAAACACATTAATATGAATGCCATACCAAAGCATAAGAAATATTAAGCTAAAGACAAAGACTTTGTCATTAAGCATCTAAAGCTTTCTTGCAATGGCAAACACATTAATGTGAAGGTCATACCAAAGCATAAAAATTATTTAGCTAATGACAAAGCCATTAGGTGTATACATGCCACCTAATAGATATAATATATTGGAGAGCATGGTAAGCCATATGGTTTTGTCTCCATGGTAAATAAAAATATCATTATCTTAATAATGATTTAATTACCTTCAATTATGTTGTAGTAATCATCTCATAATTATTACTAACATGATTATCTCATAATCATGATTTGATTATCTCTTAATCAAAGAATTCTAGAAAACATTAAGTTAAACTAATTTAACATAATTTTCATATGTGACAAAAAATATTATTCGTCACATTAATAATATATAAATATATTGTGAGCATATTATTAGACAATCTAATTATATTAGGTTTGCTACAGTTAATCAAGCTAGTACGGGGACCAAATGGACCTGCGGTTCCGAGCTCCAATAATCCTGAAATATTAATTAAAATCTTTTAATCAAATATTACGAATTATTAACTTCTCGTTATTCCACTAAAAACTCAAAGTTGAACTCTCGTTACCATAGATGGAAAATAAGCCAAACAACTTCGGTGTCCATCGATATAGTCATTACATATGGATATAGCCCTTCACGAATATCTCATAAATAGAGATGGGTCATAAGTCTGTTAAACCCCTCTAAATATTTTGTCTCTTAAGCACTATTCATTCTATAATGAACAATTAATTCATAACAATAATGAATATAAAACTTTCTATTCGTAATAGAAAAGTTGAGCGCTCAAATTGATCAAGTCCCGAATCAATTCTTAAAAGCGATATTCTCCTGCGTCTCGTAAGAATCAGTGAATTCCATATCTGTGTAAGACGTTCGTGAATACACACCAAAGCATATCCCAAAAATACGTAGTTATTGGACTAGAATGCAACACCAACCTCACTATAGTGAATCAAAGGACATAGTTGTTGGGAAATCTCTAAGTCCTGAGGATCGAATAAAGCGATGAAACATAAGTGTGAATACACGAGGAAGTTGTGGAATACTTACATCGAGCGGTTGAGCGATGCGACGAAGAACAAAAATCTTTTCTGCCTCCTTGGAAGTCTCGGCAGTCCACTATTTTTGTCTCCACCATTTTCGGCCATGGATCATCTCCAAGCTCCAAGCTTTCGTGATGTGATTACATGCTCACGGGTGCGGTTCCCTATCACATTCGCAAGACTCTAAAGTGTGCTAGCACTCCGGAAATTTTGCCGCAAAATCTCTTATTGCTTCCTACAACTCTCGGCAAAGTGCAGTGAAAGAAGAGGAAGAAAAGCCCAAAGGGCGTGAGCAAGAGAGAAGGGAGGAATAGAGAGATGTGTGGTGTGTTACAAAATTGTATTAGTTATCTGTTTTCAAAAAACAAATAAACATATACCAATTTTCTTTTTCCAAAAAGCCAAGCCATAAATGCCTTCAACCACCACATCAACTATTCACATCACTCAATCAATCAAGTGACAAGTTGTCACATCACTCAAAGTGACTAATGATTTGACGCTTGATGTGACAAATGATTTGACGCTTGATGTGACTTGCGGGCCGCACTTGAATTCGAAATGCGAGTGCGCTCACAAACACTCCCAGGCTCGGGTTCGCTAATTCCAAATTAACGAATTTTCCGTTGCGACGCAATTAAATAATTATGCCTAGCAAAATTACTATTCACATCACTAACGAATTAATTCTAAATTAACTCGTTTGCCCGAATTAAAATCTAATTTCAATTCCGCGCCGAAATCCAATTTCGTATAATATATCGAATATAGTATTTTATCGATTAATTCCAAATTAATCGTTCTCTCTTTTAATATAATATTTTATCCCAGATAAAATATCTCCACAATTAATCCCAGATTAATTTTCTCTCTCATCTAATTAATCCCAGATTAATAAAAGTGCGAGTCATACGTCATCGGTGAATCTTCGGGAAGCGACCCATGAGATCCCCGGATATGTTGGCAGTAAATTCGGCCGTCGGCCTATCCGAACACGTAAGTACCTAGTACTACGTTTGTACCGATTTACAATACAAGGTTGGCTTCTAGCAAAGCGACATACCTACCCAATTCTCCAGAAATATCCTTACAGGAATATGTGATCTATATCAGGCGTAGTATACGTAGTATTGCGTATTTTGATCAAGTATCGGATGTCACGTGCAAGGCCTGGGGCTGGAATTATGTCTGCCCCGTACGAAGCACATATCAGATCTCTGGTAACTAGTCTCTATAATAGGATAAACATGACCTAGTCATAATATCCCGATAGCTGCAGCATATAAGAGAACAAGTTCCGTATCCTACGTGACCATCATCTCCACTATGACTGGAGTGATACTTCCATCTCGACATCACACCCAACACACTACGATTCTCAATATACCCAGCAGAGGCGTACACAGAACCTGTTAAAGCCCTGGACGACCTAAAACCAAAGTGTATTGATTGTCGCAAGTATTGGCAGTGCAAGTCTCAGGTTAAGACCAAATACACCTACCCTGATTCGGACTTCCATAGACACATAGTCATACTACCAATGGAATTCCGAGGGGTCTATCCAGAGCGAAGCTGTTTTCCGTACCATCGGTAAAACACAACCTCATAATACAGTTGCATGAGTATCCTATACCCAAATATATGAGAACTATGTCGTTATGCCCTCAAAACGCGCACAAGTGTAATGCTAGTCTTTTATGTATTATCGATGTCCAATCTCGATAATACTCTAACTAGGGATATTTAATGATTAAAACTTCGTGGATTGATACTGTCTCATATCATCTCAATCCAGTAACTAATCATAAGGATCTCCTATAATTTATACATCTTGGTGATCTAATCACAAATGATAAGAGAGAAATCTACTCTGTCACATAGTTAATTTGTACAACAACACCATGATCTGTACAAATAGTGATGCTATGGGTCATAACTGTCCAACAATCTCCCACTTGGCCTATAGCCAGTCACTCGAGTTTCCTACACCCGAACTATGTATGGTTCGCTCAAATTTCTGAGAAAAGACTTTCGTCAACGGATTTGCATGATTATCATTTGATGCGATTTATTCGATCATCACATAGCCACGATGTATGATCCGAACGAATCAAATGAATAATCGAAGTATATATATGGATCGTTGATGAGACCATTAATTCTTTAGCCTACGTTGTAGCCTAGCTCAGCTGCTAACAGAACTATATCTAATCTAATTAGATTATTATCAATCCAGAAGGCTTCTATTGCTGCCTCAGCTGCAGTAATAACCCACTTTTATTGTTTATTCGGTAACAGTTTCTTGCTTGGAATATTTCCAACTCACTGTTCCGTTATTCAAACTATATAGTATCGTTTTTGCGACTTAAAGTCATTTTTATCGGTTAGGAAACTTGCAATGGTGAACCCAGTCACTTTAAGTTCTCATTCTCCATAGAATAAGACAGCATCCTTAGTTCCTCTAAGATACTAAAGGATGTTCTTATCATTAATCCAATGACTATCACTTGGATTGGCCTGATTGTGAATCCATATGCTCAAAGCGTATGAGACACCAGGTAGCGTACATTTTTCAATGTACGATTTCTCGGAGACTATTAACAACTTTAAATCTATCCCAGTAGATCTTTATTCCTAGAATAAAGGTTGTTACTCCCAAGAATTCTACGGAGAATTTTTCATGAAAGCCAAGCTTTCACCGATTATATTTATGGGAATTTCATTTCCAGAAATGATTTATTATCATTATTTAGGACTTTCGCTATCAGTGCGCTCCCACTAACCTTCTTATATACACAAGAATTATTTTCGTTTTGAATTAAATCATACACCATTATGATTACATCAAAACGACAGTTCCAAGAACGCTATGCTTGCTTCAATCCATCCATGGATCGAATAACCTGCAAACCTTGTTTGCTAGTTATGGTACGACAAACCGTCAGGATGTTGTAAACATCCTCCAAAAGGTTTCCGTTAAGGAAAGCGGTTTTGGCATTCAGCTGTCATATTTCATAAATGAAACATACAGCATCAGCAAGCATTATCCAAATGGATTTACCATGGCAACGGTTAAAAGGTTTCGTCGTAATCAACACAATGTTGATAACGATACCTTTTAGCTACAAGCCCAGCTTAGTACGTTGGTATGTTGCCTTCCATGTATGTCTTCCTTGAAGACTAATATAGTACCCATAGGCACAATGCCTTGCGGTACATCAACTAGTATCCAAACATAGTTGGTTTACATGGAATCCATTTCGGACATCATGGCACTTTGCCATAATAGGGAGTCGATACCTTGTATCACTTCCTCATACGTAGTCAGTTGGTATTCCTCAATAAGATTGACATCTTTATAAGATAAGATCAGAAACCCATACCCCAGGTTATTTTCTGACTCTCTCCGACTTACGTGGTTCTTTTGTATTCGAAGATTATTGGTATAGTTTCATCCTTGATGAACTATTACTGTTCCATTAAGGAATCGATGCCTGGAACAGTATTACTCCGATTTTCATCGAGTTTTACTATCGTCCCACTTACCACTGCATATAGGTATTCCTCTTAGGAAAACCGCATGGCGAGCAACAATTACATTATTCTCTAGTGAGTTGTTTAAGTATTATACTTTGGTTTCCCTAGGATAACCACAACTTAGGCACATATCCGATTTGGGTTTTAGTTTGGTATCATCAAAACATATGCCTGGCATCCCAAATCATCAGGAATAAGAAAACCCGGTTTCTTTCCTGTTCATATCTAATATGAAATCTGTCAAACAGATTTTTTTTATGGAACCTTATTCTAAATAAGTTCTGCACTGTTAATGCGTATCCGTTGAAGGAAATGGTAGCTCAGAGCGACTCATGATTAACCTTATCATGTCCAACAAAACTCAGTTTATCCGTTCGGACACACCGTCAAAATGACGTGTTCTGGGAGGAGTCATCATTGACAGAATACTATACTCTTTCAAGTATATGAGAAACTTATTGCTTAAGTATTTTCATCATGGTCTAACCGTGACATTTTTACACTTTAGTCGATCTGTTTGTCTATTTCGTGTCGAAACTGTAAAAGTTTCCGATTTGTGTTCAAAAGAAACACATAACCATAACGCGATGCCACATCCGTAAAGGTCACGAAATATTCATATCCACATATAGCCTAGCTAGACATGGGCCCACTTGTTTCACTATGAACCAGGGCTAACAGATCGGTGGCACTTGCACTTTGCTTAATAAACTAGATTCGTAGACTTTATTTGATTGGAATCAAATTAGTCCTAGTACCCACTCTTCGAAAGCGTGGATATACGATTCTTGTTTAATTGTGTCCCAGACAACAATGCCACTTTTAAGTTTCTTCTGATCAAATCAGTTTTGAGCTATTTGTTTGTCATGTTACACGTTTGAGATTTATTTATATTCAAAATATAAATATTGTTATTCACATCTAATGTGTTTATCTCAATATCATCTTTATATAATAAAACACTTTAGTGTTTTAGAATATAAAGGTATACCCGTAACGGGTTAAACCTTGATATAAAGATAATGTATCTAGTCAAACTAGTTACATTATAACAGTTTCCTAATTTAAGTACACACCCGTAAGGGTAGTTCCTAAACTTAGGTATCTACGGTTAAAACAGCGACTGTTGTCCTGTTTCCGACTCGTAGGTAAATCTCAACTGAAGTCAGTATCCTGCTCATAGCAGATTCTGCACATCAATACATATTTAGGTACCACACTAAGTATCTAAAATCCAATTTTAATACTAGTAGTGAATATAATTATGACAAACATATTTGAAGTCAGAGCCTTGCTCATCTTCAATTCCTTCATGTCTGCTTTGTTCAAACGGCAATCACGCTTCCGCGATCCCGTTTGCCACAATTTAGCCAGACATTTTGGGATATGTCCTTTATCTTCCCAAAAGATTATAATGATTTTGCCTTTGCCCTTTTTCCACATTCCAGAAGCCTTTGGCCAAGCCTTGGCCTTCTAAAATATCGAAATAAGGTGCGCCATGCGCTACTTGCCTTATTGCAAACTTTGGCTTTGACTCCTTGAGTATAGCCATTAACTCTCCAAGAGTTTACTATTGCAATTTGGTACTTCTAAGATCTAAGAATAGATCTATGAAGATCCTTCAATTTCATTATCATACTATAAGGATCTATTAAGAAATTAAGGAGTCTAATTGGCAAGCATAACGAATTAAGCACTAAAGTTATCATCACATGAATATTCCAAATATCATGCTGTACTATTTGCTTAACTCCGGGCTTAGGCCTAATATGTTATTTTATCAAATAAAGTAACTTATTAGTTTCCAAGACCATCCTGAAATTTTATTCCCAATTTGAAAATTAAAGTCGTTTAAAACATTTTTCACCCAAGATTATGTTTTAAACACTAATCTTCCAATTTTATCTTGATTCTAATAGTCCAACTATTTAATCAACGATTTCAAGTACTATTTATTATAATGATTACTATAGTCCAACTATATAATCAACTATAATTTAATTGGTTAAATTCAATTATATTGATTATCATAATCCAATTATAAAATCAACTATAATTGAAATAGCTTGAATACAGTCCAACTGTCTTATTAAAACAACTATTAAATATTAGTCCAACTAATAATTAATTTAATTGATGTAATATTTATAATGAGCGCGTATGGCAAGTTATTAAATGAATATTGCAAATTTAATACTTGCCTCCCACTATTTTTGGCGAGCCTCTAACCCTCTGTTGAGTACTCGGGAAACCGTGTTTCCTAATAGGCTATGATCCCGCTAAATGTCACACAATCTTGACTTTGGCCAACAAATTGTATGATAATTAACTAGGTAGATCTCTAAGATCAATTGGATCCCATCCAATTCCTAGATCCAGTAGGGGGACATCCAAGTCCGAAACATATATCTTATATATGCCAATATATCCAATATATTGCCTAACCTTTTTCCTCTGAATCAACTAAGCCTTGGCTTTGGCACAACAAACTTAGTGATCCCAGTTAAGAGTGACCCATTGACCTTGGAAAGCTTCGTAATCAATGTCGATGGACAAGAAGTGATCTTGACTTTGGCCAACAAATCACAACTTGGAAAAGACACCAATATGGAACAAAGCCTTCATGATTCAAACACATCCTCGACAGACAAAGGTCTTGACTTTGGCCAACAAACCAATGCCAGTCTTGGATCTTGAGTAAGAATCACTCAATGGAAGTAAAAACGCTTAATATTTTGTGAGTGTTTTTCGCGTGCAAATTGGCAACCAATTTATTATCTTTGTTAAGGTCTTATCATCATACACCCTTAAACATGCATTATAAACACACAATAAGGCGCATATAAATAAATAATAATGATATGCGGATGGATACTTAACACATTGATCCTAGATCAAATCTCTCACTTTCCTCTCTCCCGCTAGCACAAGTATAACTTCTACCCGTTACATAACACTTCTAAAGAAACCTCATTTACATTGAGGGGAATAGGTGAGAAGAGAAATACACAGAGTCAAAGAGGTAATAGGCTGGACACGCAGGTCCAATTTAATAAATTCTAAATTTATTACAACAATTTCCAAAATTGCCCCACCCATCTAATATCCATCCGATATACATTATTCATGCATCGCAACCATGTATTCACACAAGCATGTTATCAATCAATCTAATCCAATTAATTAATCTGATAATTAATGACCATCCAATGTTCAAACAACGATTTGATTTTACGTGAGTCCAACTCGTTTTGCGAATAAGTACTCAAAGTACAAATTCTTGAATTAAATTAAACTACAACATTAAATCCAATTTAACTTGCATTTAATACTAATTCATTATTTAATTCCAAATTAAATATTACACTTTATTAATAAACCTTTGCGACTTAGATTCCAAATATAATCGTTACGGGTCTCAAAGCCCGATTAACATCCAATGTTAATTTAATTAAAGTCCAATGGGCTTTTAATTAATTTCTTAAGGCATGGACTTTTGGTCAACATGGGTCAAACCCAAATACCAAAGCCCATTTAAAGGAATCACCCTTATATGCCTAGAAACCAATTTAGGCCCATTAGGCCCAATTAAATATTAAAGGTCCTTTAGTCATAATTGGACTTTATGGATATGGTTTTGGGCCCAATTGGATCCAACCAATTTAGCCTAAACCAATCTTGGTACAACCAAGCCCAATTACAACTTTTAAAGCCCAAATCCAATTTAAGCCCAAATAATTAAATTACCAAAATTCCAGTTTCATAATTTAATTATTCAAAGTGTATTGCCATAATTAATCACCCAAATTAATATTTCCAAAACATCAATTAGCCTAATTAATTATGCTTATCTTGTTCAATCCATGTCCAACACAATTGAAATAAATCAAACTCATTTCATGCTCCATTGTCTCGGTAATTTAGGGATTTACATATCCAATTCGGTTTCAATCAAATTAAATCCAATTCAACATTACCCAATTGATTTCAAGTTATCCAATGAATCAAAAATCAAAAATACCAAGACATTTAGGGCTCTAATGTATTCGGCCAAGCCTCACATTTTGGGGAAAATTGTTCCAAACAATATTTCATGAAATTGATCCAATCAAACTTCAATTAAACATCATTTAAGCATACTCAATCATCCAATTTCATCAAATCATTCTCAAATCCATTTTACCCAATTTTAACCCTAAATTCAAGTTTCATGCTTTTACTCGCTCTGATACCAATGTTGGGAAATCTCTAAGTCCCGAGGATCGAATAAATCGATGAAACATAAGTGTGAATACACGAGGAAGTTGCGGAATACTTACATCGAGCGGTTGAGCGATGCGACGAAGAACAAAAATCTTTTTTGCTCTCCTTGGAAGTCTCGGCAGTCCACTGTTTTTGTCTCCACTATTTTCGGCCATGGATCATCTCCAATCTCCAAGCTTTCGTGATGTGATTCCATGCTCACGGGTGCGGTTCCCTATCATATTCGCAAGACTCTAAAGTGTGCTAGCACTCCGGAAATTTTACCGCAAAATCTCATATTGCTTCCTACAACTCTCGGCAAAGTGCAGTGAAAGAAGAGGAAGAAATGCCGAAAGGGCATGAGCAAGAGAGAAGGGAGGAAGAGAGAGATGTGTGGTGTGTTACAAAATTGTATTAGTTATTTGTTTTTAAAAAACAAATAAACATATACCAATTTTCCTTTTCCAAAAAGTCAAGCCATAAATGCCTTCAACCACCACATCAACTATTCACATCACTCAATCAATCAAGTGACAAGTTGTCACATCACTCAAAGTGACTAATGATTTGACGCTTGATGTGACTAATGATTTGACGCTTGATGTTACTTGCGGGCCGCACTTGAATTCGAAATGCGAGTGCGCTCACAAACACTCCCGGGCTCGGGTTTGCTAATTCCAAATTAACGAATTTTCCGTTGCGACGTAATTAAATAATTATGCCTAGCAAAATTACTATTCACGTCACTAACGAATTAATTCTAAATTAACTCGTTTGCCCGAATTAAAATCTAATTTCAATTCCGCGTCGAAATCTAATTTCTTATAATATATCGAATATATTATTTTATCGATTAATTCAAAATTAATCGTTCTCTCTTTTAATATAATATTTTATCTCAGATAAAATATCTCCGTAATTAATCCCAGATTAATTTTCTTTCTCATCTAATTAATCACAAATTAATAAGAGTGTGAGTCATACGTCATCGGTGAATCTTCAGGAAGCGACCCATGAGATCCCCAGATATGTTGGCAGTAAATTCGGTCGTCGGACTATCCGAACACGTAAGTACCTAGTACTACATTTGTACCGATTTACAAGACAAGGTTGGCTTCTAGCAAAGCGCCATGCCTACCCAATTCTCCAGAAATATCCTTACAGGAATATGTGATCTATATTAGGCGTAGTATACGTAGTATTGCGTATTTCGATCCAGTATCGGATGTCACGTGCAAGGCCTGGGGTTGGAATTGTGTCTGCCCCGTACGAAGCACATATCGGATCTCTGGTAACTAGTCTCTATAATCGGATAAACATGACCTAGTCATAATATCCTGATAGCTGCAACATATAAGAGAACAAGTTCTGTATCCTACGTGACCATCATCTCCACTATGACTGGAGTGATACTTCCGTCTCGACATCACACCCAACACATTACGATTCTCAATATACCCAGCAGAGGCGTACAAAGAACCTGTTAAAGCCCTGGACGACCTAAAACCAAAGTATATTGATTGTCGCAAGTATTAGTGGTGCAAGTCTCAGGTTAAGACCAAATACACCTACCCTGATTCGGACTTCCATAGACACATAGTCATACTACCAATGGAATTCCGAGGGGTCTATCCAGAGCGAAGCTGTTTTTCGTACCATCGGTAAAACACAACTTCCTACTACAGTTGCATGAGTATCCTATACCCAAATATATGAGAACTATGTCGTTATGCCCTCACAACGCGCACAAGTGTAATGCTAGTCTTTTACGCATTATCGATGTCCAATCTCGATAATACTCTGACTAGGGATATTTAATGATTAAACCTTCGTGGATTGATACTGTCTCATATCATCTCAATCCAGGAACTAATCGTAAGGACCTCCTATCATTTATACATCTTGGTGATCTAATCACAAATGATAAGAGAGTAATCTCCTCTGTCACATAGTTAATTTGTACAACAACACCATGATATGTACAAGTGGTGACGCTATGGGTCATAACTATCCAACAATAGTGTACCATGCAGAAGTTCATAGTACACTTAGGATTAAGATCGTATCCATATATAACCATCTAATAGATAAAATTAATTTCTTCGGTTAATGCATATTAAAATAAATTCGTATTGATCTAAGTCCAGTCCTATATGATCTCATCATACAAGGTGCCTTCATTACCATGTCACTACATGAACAATCCCGAATCAAGGTCGTCATACAAGTATAGCATGGACTGCAACTATAGAAAAACCACAAACAAAGTACCCTCTCTTTTGCTCTCTAAGGACTATTTAGATTACTAACTCCAGACTTAAATCCTCATGTGTATCAAACATACACTAAGTTTGAAAATACAAGAGTAATAAAGGTAAATAAGACAATTGGACAATATGCGATATAAATCAAACAACTTTGATAAATGAATAATGCATTTATTATTATTACAATAATCAATTCCGTATACAATACATGAAGCTCTATGCATATATCCCAATAATCTCCCACTTGAACTAGAGTAAATGGGACATGTCATGTAATCTTAAACCATTTAGGTGACCTTCAAAAACTTTAACCGATAAGGTTTTTGTAAACAGATCAGCCAGGTTGTATACGAATGGAATCTGTGTGACAACGACACCTCCTCTCTGCGCTATCTCCCTGATGATGTGATATTTTCTCTGAATATACTTACCCCTCTTGTGGATTCTTGGTTTTTTGGAATCACCACTACACCATTATTATCGCAATAAAGTGTGAGTGATTTATCCATATCTGGAAAAACTTCCAGATCTACCAAGAATTTACGGAGGCGGACTGCTTCTTTAGCTACTTCACAAGCTGTTACATATTCAGCCTCCATGGTGGAGTCAGCAATACAAGATTTATTTATGCTCCTCCATACAATAGCCCCACTACCTAGGGTGAACATTGATCCAGATGTTGATTTCCTAGAATCGACATTCGTCTAAAAATCAGAGTCATTATATCCTCTCAGGATCATATCCTGACTAGAATATACAAGCATATAATTTCTCATTCTTCTAAGATACTTGAGAATATGTTTCACCGCCAACAAATTATCTCATCTTGGATTGGATTGAAACCTACTGACTACTCCCACTGCAAAACAAATGTATGGTCTTGTGCATAACATAGCATATATAAGACTTCCAAATGCTGAAGCATATGGTATATGTCTCATCTACTCAACTACTTGAGGTGTCTTAAGAGACTGTTTCTTAGACAAATGAATTCCATGCCTGAAAGGTAAATTACCTTTCTTGGAATTCTGCATACCAAATCACACAAGAATCTTATCGATGTAGGTTGCTCGAGACATTGCTAACAGTCGTTTCTTGCGATCCCGAATGATCTAGATCCCAAGTACATAACTTGCATCTCCCAAACCTTTCATTTGGAATTGGTTAGCTACCCAGATTTTCACGTCCGATATCTTTACATCATTCCCAATTAGTAAAATATCATCAACGTATAACACAAAGAAAACCATCTTACCATCAATGATGTGTTTGTAAACACAAGGCTCATCAATGTTCTGCTCAAAGTTATAAGACTTGATCGTAGTATCAAACCTTATGTTCTAAGATGTAGATGTTTTCTTAAGCCCATAAATGGACCTTTACAACTTGTAAAGTTTTTGCTCTTGAACTTGGGTTATGAACCCCTCTGGTTGTACCATATCTAAACTCTCATCAAGATTTCCATTCAAGATGCAGTCTTGACGTCCATTTGCCAAATCTCATAGTCATAATATGCGGCAATGGAAAGAAGAATCCTGATGGATTTTAGCATGGCTACTGGCAAAAAATTTCTTCATAGTCAACTCCCTCTTTCTAGGTATAACCCTTTGCCACTAGCCTAGCCTTTAAAGTCTGCACTTTCCCATCTATTCCTCTTTTTCTCTTGTAGATCCACTTGCAACCTATTGGTTTTACTCCATCAGGTTGGTCTACAAGTTCCAAGAATGAGTTAGAGTACATAGACTTCATCTCAAGGTTCATAGCTTTGAGCCATTCCTTTTTATCAGTATCTTCCATTGCACTACGATGGGTCAATGGATAATCTATATCATCACATGATGCAACAACTTGAACCTCTACATTTCCTAGATAGCGTTCAGGTTTTATTACAACCCTCCCATTACGTCTAGATGGTATGGTTTCCTGATAAATGATGAGCGGAAAATATATCACTATTTACCGCCCTTTTGACCTAATATTTTGTATGGTTTCTCGGGTTTTATGAACGTTTTAATGTGTTTTTATTTATTTTACAGATAAAATAAAATCCGGACTCAATGGAATCATTCAGGAAGAAATGTGGAACAAATAAGGGTAAAAACTGGACTTGACTTTTGGATTTTAGATGTTGGAAACTTGAAATGACGTTCTAACGAAGCACAATTTCAGAAATTTCAACTTTGCGTAAGTTTCGTATTTTGGTCATAAATTTCTACTCCTATATCAGATTAAGGTGATTCAAGTTCTAGATTAAAGAAGACCCAAAGATCTACAACTTTGATGTTCATAATAATTTTGAATTCGAAAGTTTTGATTACCAAAATTGATAAAAACATCTGTAAGTGTGTTATGTGTAATTATTAAAGTCATTTTCAAAACAACAAAAAATAAAATAAAGTAAAAAAATGAAAATTGTCAAAATTCCACCAAATATAGGATTTGGTGCCATGTCTTGTGCCATGTTAAGTGCCATGTTTGGTGGAGGCGAAATTTTGCCTATAAATACCAAGCCATTTCATTTGTAAATTTCATACTTTCCTTGAGGTTTCTAATAAGGAACTTGAGGATTGTATTTTGTGTGTTTATTTTCTATATTTTAATTATGTATTTTTATTTTTAGTAATAATATTTTGTGTGTTTTTACTTTCGTTTATGTTTAGTAGTTAATTTCTGCTGGGAAAGGGTGAAATCTTTAATATGATAAGGTAGATTAATCTCACTTAATTTATAATATGGAAATTGTAATTTAATAATATGGATTGAAGTTGATACCGCCTTAATGGCTGATTTTATTTATTTGACATAATGTGACACCGCCTATATGGTCGGTCTTTAGGTGACAGAGGATTACCGTCTATATGGCTGGTTTATGGACAAATAATAACACCGCCTTTATGGCTGGTTTGACTTAAATGGGTAACACTGACAATTTTCATATTATAATAAAGTGAGATTTCTACATTTGAAATATTCAAGGTGGATCCCCTAACCCCATCGTTTTATTTTTATTCTAGGGAAGTGATCAAGCACAATATTCACGAGTTTTATAATTGATTTTCTTTATTTTATGTTTAATACTTTAGTTTGTTTATTGAATCTTAAGCTTAATGCTTCTCGTTAACTGGCCATTAATAATATTGATGTGGTAAACTTAAAATGAACTTGGAAAAGGGATTTTAGGTATCAACCTTAGATTAAATAGCTCACGATCTCACCTTGGGACATGGTGACCCTTAGGTAGATTTCATTCCCGGATAGACATATACCTGTTGAGCGGAGGTAGCCACAATTGGAACTTGAACTTAATGAATTCAGGTAGCTTGTTAACATAGACATATGATTAATTGAATTATATTGGGTGTTTGCATCTGACCATCAGAATAGGCTTTTGTATATCTTCGTGTTCCAGGTTAGCAAACTGAATTATTACACATATATAAGAGAATCAAGTCATCATTAGAATAATATTGTGTGGAATCACAACCCTATATATTTGTGTCTTTTGTTTATTTTCTTTAGTATTTTCTTTTGTGTATTTATTTATTCATTTATTTAGTAAATCCACATTCAACCAATCAATCAAGCAATCATTCCATTCTCCCTTTAATTAGATACATGTAAATAAATAGTATCAATAATTAATAACAACAGTAGAAATTAAGTCCTCGTGGGATCGATATTTTTATACTACTTGAGCGATACGTGCGCTTGCGTTACATGTGTGATTTCACTGATCAATAAACTTGCATCTAACTCTCAGATGTCGAAGGTGTTATGTCTATGTCAACTTTTGACAATGGTGTATTGGTCGTACTAGCTAGTAACTCCTCAAGTAACACTTTACTTCGAGGTTTGAACTCTCTCATATAATCCTCCTCAAGAAATGTAGCATTTGTCGACACAAATACTTTATTATCTTCTAGACTATAAAAGAATCCACCCATAGTTTCGTTAGGATAGCCTACAAATAGGCTGGTTCCAACTTAGTAGTCTTGTTCTTTAGCACATGTGCTGGACACCCCCATATGCGGAAATATAGCAAACTAGCTTTACGACCATTCCAAAACTCTAAGAGAGTCTTAGAAACAGACTTAAAAGGAACTACATTCAGGATATACATTGTTGTTTCCAATGCATACCCCCAGAATGAACTAGGGAGAGTGTTATAACTAAACATTGATCTTATCATGTCTAGTAGGGTTCGATTTCTCCTTTATGCAATACCATTTTATTGTGGTGTTCCAAGTGTTGTGAGCTATGAAACAATTCCATGCTGAACTAAGAATTCCTCGAAATCTCTATAAAGGTATTCTCCTTTACGATTTGATCGTAGAATTTTGATGCTTTTACCTAACTGGTTCTCAACCTCAGCACGATATTCTGTGAACTTTTCAAATGTATCTGACTTGGGCTGCATAAGGTAAACATACGCATATCTGGAATAATTGTCAATGAAAGTAACGAAGTATTCATAACCATCTCAGGCTTTTACATTCATCGGTCCGTAAATGCCGAATGTATTAGCTCAAGCGGTTTTTTGGCTCTTATCCATTTTCCAGTAAAAGGACTCTTAGTCATTTTGCCTTCTAAATAGGATTCACAAACATGTAAAGTACCAAGTTTTAACTAATTTAAAACTCCATTCTTAATTAGTCTATCTATCCGGTCAAGGTTAAAGTGACCAAGTCTAAGGTGCCATAGATAGGAATCATCCTGAGAAATCTTTTATCGTTTAGTATTAGATCTTTCAATCTTAAATATTTCAGTATCAAACAATGATTCATGTGTTAACGGCCTTAACACATATAGATTATTCTCGAAGTTTCCTGTGCAAATTGTTAATCCATTTCTACTAATAATAACTGATTTATTATCAAGTGAAATAAAAAAACCATTTTCCATGAGTTTTGTTACAGAAATCAAATTCCTGAGAAAACCAGGAATATAAAGCACATCATTCAAACATAAATAACTATTATTAAAGTTTAATTTGTAAACTCCCACTACTCTAGCTGAAACAACATCCCCTGTCCCAACTCTCATAGTAAAGCTACCTTCTGCAAGGTCCTTCCATGAATCAAGTAGCTGCAAAGAACAACAAACATGGTTAGTGGCACCAGAATCAACAATCCATATGGATTTATCATCCTCCACCAAAAGAGACTCAATAACAAGTAAATCATATTTACCTCCATTTTTTTTCTCCTTAAGCTAAGCTAGGTATTTTGGACAATTCCTTTTCCAATGCCCTTGTTGTTCATAATGGAAATATTTTCCTTTGGCATTGGCACCTTTAGAGCCTTTGTTGTTTTTCTTCTTTATTGGCTTTGCATTTGCCTTCCAATTGCCTTTCTTATTTTACTTTGGAGATTTAGAAGATTCGGCAACATTTGCCTCAGCATTGGACCTACGAGGACCCATCATCATAGACTCGTAATTGGTGAGCTCATTTAGCAGTTTAGTCAACATAAAAGTCAATTTGTTCATAGAATAGTTGCTTTTAAACTGCAGGAAAATCTTCAGAAGTGTTTCCATGATCATTGTCACCTGACTTTGCACATTGATACGTGCCCTATAGGTTTCAGCCATATTTAGATGAGACATCATCCTTAACACATGGTCTCGGACTGATGTACCTTCCTTCATCATAGCGGTCAATATAGAGGTAATAGCCTCATGTTGTGCCCACTTCGAAGGCAGGCCAAACATGTTTTGTAAAGACTGCATAATCAATGATGTTGTCGCCATAGGCTGATGCTGTGCAGTAAGAACCTCATACATGGATGCTATCAAATAACTATGGGCTTTCTCACCAGCCTTAATCCAATTATTATAGGCATTACGTGCAGCTCTGCCAGCATTAGGTGCTGGCTCAGGAGGACATTCCTCCATTAGGATAAATTTAAGGTCTTTGCAGACCAAAATAGAATTCATTTCACTTTTCCATTCAACATAATTTTCCCTGGTTATTTTTTTTTGTTTGAGATTTGTGATAATTGCAGATGCCATGGCTAAAAAAAATAAAAAAACACGCATTCAATATTCATTCATCGCATATTAAAATTGTCAAATATTTAGGCATACAATTATACATGATGCATGATCAATGTATAATGAATTAGAAACCTAAAAGAAATACTATGCCACGGTTATCTATCATCCCACAAATTAGTACTGCTATAGGGTAGGTCAAGTATTCGTATGATAGATTGAGACATTCTTAATTGATAAATATATCTGAAATAACACTTATTTCTATATCAATCAACTACTGTCATTTTGATCAAGGAAGTTTTGATTAACAACTTAATCATTCTGTTGTGAGTGTGACCCATTATTTCGGAATCCTTGGACTTAACTAGTGAAGTACCATCATAGGGCAGGTCAAATCACCAGATACATCTAGAGACTCTATCCTCTCATAATCCAAACTTGATATTGACCCAAAATGGACACCATCCTTAGGGGGACGAGAGCAAAGCCGTCTCGAGACACCATTTGAATCTCACATTTCTGGATAAAAATGGAGATCGCGGGATATATTGTATATATACCCCTCTCCCACTCACTATTAAGAAGTGTAAGGTTTATATCTCACTAGTTTCTAATGTATTAAGATTATGCTCGGCTAAAAACATATCTTTATTAATACTAGTGGATTATTAGTGATCTAACCAATTTTAACTCTTAAAATTTTATTCACTAATCCCGATTAGTCTTCACCAACCAATTAACTTAATTAAGCTAATTTAATCAAGTTGTTATAGTGATCTAATCAATTCAACTATTATGTTATTAGTCCAATAAAAGATTTTTTAAATTAAAATTCAACGAACAGACCAAATGTCATTAAACTATTTAATTGATAAAAACACATTATTTATTCCAAAGGTACGTGGTATTGTTTCCCAAGTGCAGACCATATTACCGTCCATTCGGAATCGGCAATGGAATTTACGTCCGGATTTCCATCCGATATACCAAGGAAATAATGTACTCATAAGGTCCATGAAATAGTTGGACAACCATGGTCTTTGTATTTCAATGCATTATCTGTTGAGAGAATGAAACTTACCTTTCAGCTAGAAAAGCTTTCTTTCTTACCTGATGTTTTCTTTTAACGGTGCGCAAGTCTTTCAGGAATTTGGCATAAGATGGTATCTATTTAATGGCATCTAATAATGGAATATTGACTTTCACCTGTTTAAATATTTCATATATTTATGAGGAATGGTTCAATTTTCTTGTTTTCAATACTTGAGGAAATTGAGGTGCATGAGAAAAATCATTATTATCAACGATATGTAATGATTCATCAACCCCTTCTTTACCCTCAGAAGCTGAATCTTCACGAGGTTCAAGAATAGGTATATGGATGACTTTACCATTACGAAGAGTAATAACATATTTGACTTGGTGTATATATTAACTACCAGAACTACCCTCGTGAGGGTTTTGATGACTCTTGGGGTTTGGCTGTAGTTGTGCATGAAATTTTCCTTTCTCATTAATGGTCAATACAGATGTGATTATGGAAAAAGTATCTTTCAGATCAATCAATATATGAACATTTTGGTTATTGATAGCTTATTGTTTCTCAATGAACACATGCAAGGTATCTTCAAGATATTTCCTAGGTGGTAGGACATATAGTGCATAATTCTGAGAATATTGGAAATTCTGGTATACATGGGGAGGTTGTTGCGATGGTTGTACTTGGTTATCACTCCTCCAATTAAAGTTTGGATGGTTTCTCCAACCAGAATTGTATGTTTGGGAGAATGGGTTTGGATTTGGTCTCCTAAAGTTGTTTATGGAATTGACTTGGTCATGGAGACATTCTTGCAAGGCTGGCAAGGTTGGGCAAACTTATGTGATATGTTCATTTGAATTACAGATATGACATGTGACTTCTTGAATTGACTTGAAATGATTACTCTTCCTAATTTCTAATGCCTCAAAGTTTTTTAGCTAGAGATGCATATTTAGCAGAAAGGTCGTGGTCTTCCCTAAGGTTAAACATGCCTCTACCATATGACTGTGGTTTTATAGATGACGCATAAGTGCCAACTGTGTGCCATTATTGTGCATTCTCTGACATGTGTTCTAGATTATCTAGTGTATCTTCGGGACTTTTGTCCTTAAATTTACCATTACACGTCATTTCCATTACTTGTCTACTTTGGGGTGTTAAACCCTCTTAGAAGTAGGAAACTAGCCTCCAAGTTTCAAACCCTTGATGTGGACAAACATTTAAAATTTCTTTAAATATCTCCCAATATTGGTAAAGTGCTTCCCCCGACTCTTGTGTGAAAGTTGTGATTCTCCTCTTAAATAAATTTGAGTCGAATTATATTCATTTTGTAATTTTGGTTTGTGCATATATTACATACCTCTTCGAGTTCCCTTAAGTGTTGATAATGATTTTCTGATTCTAGACCATGGAATGTGGGTAAAAATTGGATGACACCCGGTTTAAAATTGAAACGTGATGCATCTGGGGGGAAGTAATGCAAGATGGTGATCATTTCCTAACGGGATTAATTTTTTGAGTGTCCTAGGATGATTAAGATCCCCATGCTAAGACTCACATTCTACATGATCAGCTGAATTTTCATCTCGGTTAAGTGGGTTTTCATTTTGGTTATCAGCCATTTTAACTAACGATGAAGGTGATTGAGTCTCTCTATTTAATCTACAGCTAGATGATCGAAACCAATGTCTCATGCAACCTAAATGCAGTCTATATGCTAAAATTTAAATATGCAAATGCAATACTTACAAAAAAAATAATAAACAAGTGAGAGGAAAACAAAGTTAAAATAAATGACACAAAAATATAAATGTAGTCATTAAAAACAATGTGAGATGCAGAAAATACAAAAAAAAAAAAAAAAAAAAACTAAACAAAACAAAAAATAATAATAATAAAATAAAGTGAAAAAATACAAGAATATTAAATTATTATTCTATCTACTAAATTATATTCCCCGGCAACGAAGTCAAAAACTTGACTCACTCCCAAAGTGGTTCTTTACTCCCAAGTATAAGAGTGTCGAAGTAATAAAATAACCCGGTAAATTGGAAAATTTTAAATTGGACTGCAACAATAAAATTAAAATACTGTGACTAATTAATCCACTCTTAATATTTCAAATTTAGAAGACTTTTACTTTTATAATATATACAATGTCGTTATTACCCAGTTAATTTACTTCAGGAATTAATTATGCCAAAATATATAAAACCAGTCATAAAGACAGTGATAACATTTGTCTATAACAAGTTCAGTTAGATACCCGGTTATGTCAAATATATAAAACCAGCCATATAGGCGGTAACATAGTTTGTCAATAATTAATCCAGATTTAAATTAAATATTAATTTTTAGATTAAGATTCATATATTATAATACAAGTAAAATTAATATATATTCTCATATTAAGAGCTTCACATTTTTCCCCAATAGGATGAAATTAGCTACTCATACTTTGAATAAAAACACACATAATTTTATTACTGAAAGAAAAAGAAATTACAACAAAGCTTGAAAAATAAAATACACAAGAGCTGGATGTAATACCCCGGTAATTCCAAGGACCTGTTTTTATAGGGGCATAATACATGATATAAATCATGCTCTAGCGTGCATTTGCTTGTGAAATTACTTTTCGGACATTTGATATATCATTTGCAGTTCCGATATGAAATTTATTTTCTATTCTACTCTAGGTAGCCCTTAGTATTTTATCCATAACTTGTTCATATGATATCCGATTTCAGTGAAACTTATACCTTCGAAAATATTGGACAATTACCTACAACTCTCATGTTTAACATTCTTCCAAAATCAGATCAGAAACAAGTCAAAATTACAGTGCAATTCAGGAAGAATAGTAACCTGCGATTTTTAGCACATGTTGAATTATGTGGCACAATGTTAGCCACTCATTTCATTACAAAAATCAGCCATTTTTCCTATAAATAAGGTATTATTTACTCATCCTTTTTCAAAGTCAAAAACTTTAGCCATGGTACTACCTCAATTTTTTCGTGTGGGAGCGCGACGTGGAACACCTATCCTCACGACGCATAACCATTTTTCCAAGATCAGTTTTAGTTCATTTCAATTTCATCTTAGGATGTTAGAGGACACCCTAAGGTTTTCGTGTCAGCATATATACACGCATTATGTCATGTCATAAGCATAATACGTAATGTAGTGAAAATAATTTAGTTGAATTGAGAAGCTTAGTTTAGTTTCGAAGCATATTTCACAACATATATTCTAATTAAGTTTATCGATTATAGAATGTCGGCAGAAACCAAAATTTTCTTCGTCGAAGTGAAGTAGTGTCAGCCGGATTCCAAATCAGTGAATGGATATTTTCTTTTCAAATTGATAGTTACATATTTATTTTTGAATTCAGACTTACTTTTAAGTGCATAAGGGCGTTAGCCGAGTTTATTTCTAGATATATTATGAATGAGAAATATTTAGAAAGTTTTGACTTTAAAAGTATGATTTTTATGATTTTTGGAGGCATGGGGGAAAAACCCACCTCTGATGTAACTTGGAATTGACGGATCCAGTAACATGTGCACATGTAGTTCAGGACTAGGGGGACGGCGATACGTAACACCCCTAGATCCTAGTTTCAAGGTCAGAATGATGACAATTATTAGCACTCTTGACTCTAGTTCACTGACTTGGGGGACGAAGATACGTAACGCCCCAAGGCACTAGTTAGGCGTGTGGGGGGACGACGATACGTAACGCCCCCACACAACAGTTGTTTCCCAGATGAGATTTTCAGAACTACAGTTTTATGAAAGTGTTTTAGAAAGAAAGATTTTAGAAAGATCTCAAAGTTTTTCAGAAAGAAAGAAGTTTATGGAAAAGTTTTACAGAAAGAGATTTGTTTTCAAATATAGATAGAGTTTTCAGAAAAAATTAGTTTTCTTGAAATGATTTCGATTTTAGAACAATGAATTTAACATAAAGTATTTTAGTTCTCGTTTTAAATTGTCCACTTACTAGGTCGTTAACCCTCCCCCCCACTCTCCAGTGTTTTCTATTTTGCAGGTTTATTCTGAGGACGAGCTCGAGATGATGGATATTGATTACAGTCACTAGGGTGTTTGGGTCCACCAGGTCAAGTCAGAGGTACAGTTCAGTCAGAGTCGAAGTAAATTCATGTATCAGACATTGGTATAGTATAGATTGTGTGTGTAATAAGTTAAGGTGTCCATGACAGAGTTATAAAGTTTAATGTTATTGAGTACATAGTCATGAGTATTCAAAATACATTTTACGTTGCTGAGTTGAGAATGGCCCCTTACGTATGGGTTTGTATTTTAGATGAGATTAGTAGTGATGATCATAGTCAGAAATTCAGAGGCTTAGAGGGATAGGTCAGCCTATGGCATGCCGGTAACATCTCTCAGAGTGGGATGCTACAAAATTGATATTAGAGCATGAAAGAAGGCGCCGCGTCCTAGAGAAATCGAACCCTTCTTCATCGATGCGAGACTCATTCATCGAGCACTCGTCCCTAGCATCGGCCTGCCATCTCCCCATTCGTCCCAGAGCCATGCCTTGGCTTTGTCCTCACACTCGAAACCTTCTCAGAAGATCAAGGTCGGTCGGTGGTGCACCCGTCAGGGATCCCGCCAATCAGCTTCCTTACGCCTTACGGGTTTATTGGCCCGTTGACTCGCACACATGTCAGACTCCTTGGTCCGTGTTTCAAGACGGGCCGAATGGGGAGCCCGCAGGCTGATGCCAGCAGCGCAGGTGCACAAGGCACGCTGAGGGCGCGCGCTGCCAGCCACGATCGCGGCGGCGACGTCTCCACTAGCTTATCAAAGGCTCGGGCTTGGGCCGCCACCGCAATCCGTATCAGTCTGCGCCCCGAGCTGATCGGCGTCTCCACTAGCTTATCTGACCGGGGCGCATTGCCGGCCCCCATTCGCTTCCCTCCCAACAATTTCAAGCACTCTTTGACTCTCTTTTCAAAGTCCTTTTCATCTTTCCCTCGCGGTACTTGTTTGATATCGGTCTCTCGCCCGTATTTAGCCTTGGACGGAATTTACCGCCCGATTTGGGCTGTATTCCCAAACAACCCGACTCACAGACAGCGCCTCGTGGTGCGACAGGGTCCGGGCGCAATGGGGCTCTCACCCTCTCCGGCGCTCCTTTCCAGGGGACTTGGGCCCGGTCCGCCGCTGAGGACGCTTCTCCAGACTACAATTCGGATGCCGTGGCGCCCGATTTTCAAGTTGGGCTCTTCCCGGTTTGCTCGCTGTTACTAAGGGAATCTTGGTAAGTTTCTTTTCCTCTGCTTATTGATATGCTTAAACTCAGTGGGTAATCCCGTCTGACCTGGGGTCGCGATGCGAGCGCTGCTTATGCAGAGCTTCAAGGTCTATGAGTCCCGAAATAGGGGGTCGGGCACGAGATGTGAGCTCGAGAGGTTTGTTTTCACCACCGATCGTCGCGGCTCCGGTCGCCAGGGACTCAAATTTTGGGCCAGCCGCGAGCGGGGAGCGCACGGGAGGCCATTATCCACCCGCACCGCCAGGCCCTCAGAGGGGGTGGGGTGGGGCAATGATGCGTGACACCCAGGCAGACGTGCCCTCGGCCTAAAGGCTTGGGGCGCAACTTGCGTTCAAAGACTCGATGGTTCACGGGATTCTGCAATTCACACCAAGTATCGCATTTCGCTACGTTCTTCATCGATGCGAGAGCCGAGATATCCGTTACCGAGAGTCGTTATAGATAGAGTGAAAGAAGGCGCCACGTCCCAGACCCTAGTGGGTAGAGTGCTAGGGTCTTGTATACGTATTATGCCCTGGGTACTTGTATATAAGGCACTACCTCTCCAGTATCCGATTCTCGAGTATGTCCTCAAGCCCTGTATACAGGTTAGTAATAATTCCCAAAGCTATTTGAATATTCTTCCGAATAAAAGTAACTATAGTCCTTGTCCTAGTTGAGAATCCTTCCATAGTCATCTTGGTTTATTATCAGAAATTCAAGACAAGTCATGAAAATATATAGTAAGGTTCTAAGAATATTCACCCAATGGATTAAAAAAAAGAAAGCTATAAGAAAAGTAAGGAATGATGTATAGATGTTTAAAGCAACCAGAGGCAATAAGAGGTAGAGATATATAATAAGATAATAAAGAAAGTGTCAGAACTTATAGTAGTAAGGAGAATATAATAAGCTCGAGTAAGAATAAAAATGTCAGGTAGACCTAAGTAATGTTTTTTCCCTTCTCATAAAATTTCTTCGAGCAGATTCAAAATTCCTTGAATACATTTTACAAGTAGCAAGCCTTTCGAGTATTGAGGAACAGTCATAAAGGCAAAATAAGCAAGAAATCAGGATTTGTCGTGGAAGTTCCAATATACATGAGATGCCATAAAGGATATAGAGATTTTAGACATTCAAACCCAGGCTCGTAAGAAACAAATGTTAGTGTCCTAGACATGCCCAAGGTCTCTAAGTCATGATATTGTGTGAATAAAACAAAGTAAGTTGCGGAAAATTACTTACAATGAACGGATGAGAATTTGAAATTCTTTGATATTTATGGAAAGCTCCAAGCTTTGTGTTGTGTTCCAAACTCAAGGATAAGTTTCCCTATCACCTTGATTTGCTCTTTAAGTGCTAGCTTGCTAGAATTTTTTGCAACAAAAATTCCATGGGAAAGAGAGATAGTCACGGCAATTTGGAGAAAAAGAAAGAATGTTGTGTATTGTGAATTGTGTCTTACTTCCAAAATTGACTTGCTTTATATACAAAGTTTGTGTGTTGGATTTGGTTTCCATGTTTTATAAATAAAGCCAAGCCTTACTTGCCAACAAATCAAATCCATAATTCAAGCCTAACAACTTCCATCACATGTCCAAAAAGTTGATGTAAGTGAAGTGGGTCCCACCACTTTTAAATTCCAAATTTAAGTTAGCTTATACGACACATGACTTCGCTCGAGCCCAGGTTCGTTTAATTCCGAACTAAACGAATTTACCGTTGTGACATAATTAAATCCAATTTAATTAAATAATAATGCCCTGTAAAATTATTACGAAAGTCGCTTACGAATTAATTCCAAATTAAATCGTTTGCCCGAATTAAAATCCAATTTTAATTCTGCAATGAAATCCTATTTCAATTAATATATCCAATATATTATTTAATCGATTAATTCCAAATTAATCGCATTCTCTCTTCTATATGAATTTTATCCCAGATAATTTCTTACCGCAATTAATCCCAGATTAATTTTCTCTCTCTCATAATTAATCCTAAATTAATTATGTTCGAGTCAAATGTCATCGGTGAATCTTTGGGAAGAGACCCAAGAGATCTCTGGATAAGTTGGTAGTAAATACGGTCATCAGACTATCCGAACACGTGCGTACCCCATTGTAGGACACAGAAATCGGCAACGCTGTTCCAGGCTCGCGGCCTAGTCGGGAGTACGGAGTAGCCCACGGGGGACTATATCGGAGAAATAAAAATGGAGTCGCCACCCGGTGTGAACCGGGAAAATGATTTAAGGCCGCACTCACCCCTCGCAAAGGAAGACCTCAAACCGTTGGGTTCGGAATGGTCCCTTAATTATGCCACTTGTAATGAAATGATTTGTGCAATAATTTAATCGGATCTACGCAATATATATTTCCAAGAGTATTCTATTTCTAAGTTCACATGCATGAAAATAAAGCTCATATCTAAGTTTGCATACATAGAAGTAAGTGAAATAAAGGCAAGCACACAATCTCACGAACACATTAAGTAGATAAATGCGGGAATATAAATAAATGATAACAGTAAAAGTGTCAATAATGAAATGATATGATTAATTATGTAATGCAAAAGAAATTACCAAAGAAGCGAACATGCATGAAATGTGATGAAAAGAAATCTGTTCACTGTATGTGCGTTCGTGTAGCGTTTGAAAATGCGTTCGAACGGTGAACAGAATGTTCACGTTCGTATAACGTTCGAGAACACGTTCGAACGGGATAAGACCTGATGCATGATAAAACAAAACGCATGCGCGTTCGAGTAGCGTTCATAAACGCGTTCGAACGGACTGAGACATAATGCATACGTTCGTGTAGCATTCGGAAATGCGTTCGAACGAGATTACCAAAATGGTATCTGAAACGACACAAACACATGCATGGATAAACAAATACATAATGTAGGACCTCGTGTGCCTGATGGAACACATTTCACATTCAATCGAGTGCACTTAGTCCAGCGCGGCAAAATATCATGGTAAAGGTAGCCTTTAGGCATTTCCCTCGAATAGAGGACCTTTAATCCACCATAGCTAGCCCATGCGCATTAAATTATCAATACATGAATAAACAAATAAATAATATGGGACCTTGTATGCCCGATTGAACACATTTCACGTTCAATCGAGTGTACCTCGTCCGGCGTGGTAAAACATCGTGGTAAAGGTAGCCTTTAGGCATTTCCCTCGAATAGAGGACCTTTGATCCACCCTAATTAGCCCATGCGCACTAGAATGCAATGCATACGTAAATAAAGCAATGATATGCAAAGGGTAAATGACATAATAAAAGGCGTGGTAAAACATCATGGTAAAGGTAGCCTTCAGGCATTTCCCTCGAATAGAGGACCTTTAATCCACCCTAGTTAGCCCATGTGCATTATATTACAATGCATACAAATGAATGAGACAATAATATGGAACTCCGTATGTCCGATTAAACATATCTCACATTTAATCAAACATACTTCGTCAGGCGTGGCAAAACGTCGTGGCAAAGGTAGCCCTTAGGCTTTTCATCCCTCGAAGCGGAGGACCTTTAATCCAACTTGATTTGCCCATGCTCACTATATCATCAATACACAAACAAATAACGTATGGAAAGTAAATGGCGGAATGTAAAATGCGAATAATAGACGAACAAGATAGAAAAAAGTGAAATATGTGCCGTTTGCTCAAGTGGTACGTGGAGTTGTTTCCCAAGTACAGACCGCACTACCGTCCATTGGGATTCACCTACGGAATTTACGTCTGGGTTTCCATCCGGTATACCATAAGAGATGAAACATATTCCATTCATCCAATAACCATAGCATACATTAACCAACAATACTCATGCGAAGAAATATTTGCAAAATAAAAGAAATAAGCGGAAATAAATAAGGATGCATGCCCTCAGGTCTAACCTCTTAAGTAGTCTTTTGGAAGTGCGTTACACGTCCGTCGGAAGGGTTGGTGCTCCGCAACTCCTCTGGTTCACTGGTTCAACATTTTCCTTCGCTGTTTCGTTGTTTGGGCTGCTGTTTTACTCTGTTTCATTACTGTATTCACTGTATCTTCTGGTCATTGTCTTTGGTAATTTAAGCTACTATTTTTGCGTTTTTGAGGGTATTAGGGGTTGCAGTTTTCACTGTTTGGGCTACAATTTTGGTGTTGTTTTTGGCGTGAATTGGGGCTGCTGTTTAAGGCTGTTTGTGCGTGAATTAGGGCTATGTTTTCAGGGTGTTTTGCGGTGGTCAGGGGGGCTGTGTTTCAGGGGCTGATTTCGGTGGTCAAGGGTTGTGTTTCAGGGGCTGATTTCAGTTGTCAGAGGCTGTGTTTTAGGGGCTGTTTTCGATGGTCAGGGGCTGTGTTTCAGGGGCTGATTTCGGTGGTCAGGGGCTGTGTTTCAGGGGCTGATTTTGGTGGTCACGGGCTGTGTTTCAGGGGCTAATTTCGGTGGTCAGGGGCTGTTTTTCAGGGGCTGATTTCGGTAGTCAGGGGCTGATTTTGGTGGTCAGGGGCTGTGTTTCAGGGGGTAATTCACGATTTTGGAAGGGGCTGTGTTTCATGGTGACTTAGGGTGCAGTGGATTTGTGCGTGAATTGGGCAGTATTTGAGGAGGGTTTGTGGCGTTGAATAGGGCTGGTCAGGACAGTGGCTTTGTGGAGGGTTTATGTGTGAGTTGAGGGCTGTGAATATGCGGCAATATGGAGGGGGTTTAGAGGTGTTGTGGGATGGAAATGGATGAGAAGTTTTAGTGTATTGGACGGCAATGGAGGGATTGCTTTTGATGCTTTTGGCGTGAATCACTTAGGTTATTTTCTTTGTGTTTTCGTGAGAATGAGCTAGGGGTTTCAAGGTTAAGTTAAGGCTTCTTTTTATAGGCAAATGATGAGGTAATCCTTGCATGGGAAGGAAAGAGATCATGCAATCAATGGTGATATCTCCTAATTAGCATATCACAAGGAAAATATCTACTTAATTTAGGGAGGTGATTTGTTAAAATTGATTTGATTTATTTTAATTAGGAATATGATTTATCTTGATTTGATTTGATTTCTTTTAATTTAGGAATGAGATTTGTTTTGATTTAATTGGATTTCTTTTAATTTAGGAATGAGATTTGTTTTGATTTAATTGGATTTGATTTAATTTAATTTTTGACATGTGTTTAAAATGTTTTAATTATTATTGGATGTGATTTAATGGGCTTGGGCTAGGTGGGCGTGTGGCTTTGGTTTTGGGCTAGGTGGGCGTGTAGCTTGGTGGTGTGTGGGCTTGGTGTGTGACTTGCGGGGGTTTGGGCTAAGGATGTTTTTTAAAACAGAGGTCCAATAAGCGAACCCAAAGCTAAACAAGAGAATTAAATCCAACAAAATGTCAATGTCTGACTCTTCCCTTCCGACGTCCGTTTCCCGTGACTTCCATAATTTAAAGAGGTAGTGTCTCCATGTGAGACTCATCATCGGGACTTATATGCAAAAATGCAGTGCCTACATCCGTACCACGTTCTTACCGATTTACAAGACATGGTTGGCTTCTAGCAAAACACTGTGCCTACCCAATTCTCCAGAAATATTCAACGAAGAATATATAATCTATATCAGGCATAATATACTATGTATTACATATTACGATCCAGTATCGAATGTCACATGCTAGACCTAGGGCTGGAATTATGTCTGCCCAGTACGAAGTATATATCGGATCACAAGCAACTAGTCTCTTTAATCGGATAATCATGACCTAGCCATACTATCCCGATAGCTGCAGCATATGAGACTACTAGTTCTGTATCCCTACGTGATCATCTTCTCCATATGACTGAAGTGATACTTCCATCTTGACATCACACCAATACACTACGATTCTCAGTAAACCCAGAAGAGGCGTACACAGAACCTGTTAAAGCCCCGGACGACCAAAACCAAAGCGTACTGATTATCGCAAGTATTAGCGATGCAAGTCTCAGGTTAAGATCACATACACCTACCCTGATGCGGATTCCCATAGACACATAGTCATACTACCAATGGGATTCCAAGGGGTCTATCCAGAGCGAAGCTGTTCCCGGTCTAACGGCTAACAGAACCTCTTATCACACTTGCATAAGTATCCAATACTTAAATATATGAGGACTATGTCGTTAAGCTTCCATAACGCGCACAAGTGTAATACTAGTCTATTCCATATTATCGATGTCTAGTCTCGATAATACTAAGACTATAGATATTTAATGATTAAACCGTTCGTGGATTAATACTGTGTCATAACTTTTTAATCCGGAACTAATCATAAGGACTTTTATCATTTATATATATTCAAGTAATCCAATTACAAAATGATAAAATAACAATTTCCATTGTCACATAGTTAATTTGTACAAAAACCACAATGTCTTTTACAAATAGTGATGCTATGGGTCATAATTATCCAACAATCTCCCACTTGGCTCATAGCCAATCACTCAAATATCTAACACCTGAACTATGTATGTGTCGCTCAAACTTCTGCTGAGAAATAGCTTTCGTCAGCGGATCTGTAATGTTGTCATCTGAAGCGATCTTTTTGATCTTCACATCTCCACGATGTATGATCTCACGAATCAGATGGAAATGTCGAAGTACATGATTGGATCGTTGATGAGACCGCGGTTCCTTAGCCTGTGCTATAGCCCCGTTATTGTCACAATACAAAGGAACGGGCTCAGCTACTAACGGAACTACTCCTAATCTAATTAGAAATTTACGGATCTAAACTGCTTCTTTTACTGCCTCAGCTGCAGTGATATATTCCGCTTCTGTTGTTGAATCAGCAACAGTCTCTTGCTTGGAAGATTTCCAGCTCACTGCTCCGTTGTTCAAACAAAATATATACCCAGATTGCGACTTAGAATCGTCTTTATCGGTTTGGAAACTTGCATCGATGAACCCAGTCACCTCAATTTCTCCATCTCCATAGACTAAGAAAACATCCTTAGTTCGTCTAAGATACTTAAGGATGTTCTTAACAGCAACCCAGTGACCATCACCTGGATCGGCCTGATAACGACTACACATGCTCAAAACATATGAGACATCAGGTCATGTACATATCATGGCATACATGATCGATCCAAATGTAGAAGCGAACGGAATTCGACTCATGTTATCTCTCTCATCTTGAGTTTTAGGACACATGTCCTTAGATAGAGAGACGTCATGTGACACTGGAAGCAATCCCCTCTTAGACTGATCCATGTTGAATCTCTTCAACTTTTTGTCAATGTACGAATTCTGGGAGAGTCCAATTAGTTTTCTAGATCTATCTCGGTAGATCCTTATTCACAGAATAAAGGCTGCTTCTCCCAGATCTTTCATGGAGAATTTTAATGAAAGCCAAGCTTTCACCGATTGTAGCATGGGAATGTCATTGCCAATAAGCAATACATCATCAACGTAAAGGACAATGAATGTCAGTGCGCTCCCACTAACCTTCTTATATACATAAGAATCATCTTCGTTTTGAATGAAATCATATTCTTTTATGATCTTATCAAAATGTTGGTTCCAAGAACGCGATGCTTGCTTCAATCCATAAATGGATCGATTTAACTTGCAAACCTTATTTGTATATTTTGGCACGATAAAACCGTCAGGCTGTTGTATATAAACATCCTCCAAAAGGTTTCCGTTAAGAAAAGCGATTTTGACGTCCATCTATCATATTTCATAATCGAAATATGCAGCAATAGCAAGCATTATCCGAATGGATTTAATCATGGAAACATGTGAAAAGGTTTCATCGTAATCGACACCATGTCGTTGACGATACCCTTTTGCTACAAGCCTAGCTTTGTACGTTTGTATGTTGCCATCCATGTCTGTCTTCTTCTTCAAGACCTATTTACAACCAATCGAATTAACGCCTTCTGTTGCATCAACCAGTGCCCAGACTTTATTGGTATACATGGAATCCATTTCGGACTTCATGGCATCTTGCCATAAAGCGGAGTCGATACCTTGTATCGCTTCCTCATACGTAGCCGGCTTATTATCCTCAATAAGATTAATATCTACGTGAGGTGAGATCAGAAACCCATACCTCTCAGGTTGTTTTCTGACTCTCTCTGATCTACGCGGTTCTTGTGTATTAGAAGATTATGGTATAGTCCCATCCTTGATGAACTGTTCATGTTCCGTTAGGGAGTCGGTACCAGGAACAATATCACTCTGATTTTCATCGAGTTCTACTTTCTTCCCACTTACCACTGTTTTTAGGAATTCTTTTTCGAGGAAAACTGCATAGAGAGCAACAAATACCTTGTTCTCTTGTGGGTTGTAGAAGTAATATCCTTTGGTTTCCCTAGGATAACCTACAAATAGACACTTATCCGATTTGGGTTCTAGTTTGGTACCATCCAAACTTTTAACGTATGCCAAGCATCCCAAATCTTCAGGAATGAGAAACCTGGTTTCTTTCCTTTCCATATTTCATATGGAGTCTGTCCAACAGACTTTGACGAAACCTTATTCAAAAGTATTGCATTGTTCAATGCGTATCCCCATAAGGAAATTGGTAGCTCAGTGCGACTCATCATACACATTACCATGTCTAACAAAGTTCGATTTCTTCGTTCGAACACACCGTTTAATTGAGGTGTTCCAGGAGGAGTCCACTGTGAAAGAATACCATATTCTTTCAAGTAATCGAGAAACTCATTGCTCAAGTATTATCCACCATGGTCCGACCGTAATGTTTTAATACTTTTACAGGTCTGTTTTTCTACTTCGTGTCGAAACTCTTTGAATTTCTCAAAAGTTTCCAACTTGTGTCTCATAAGATACACATAACCATAACGCGATGCATCATCCGTAAAGGTTACGAAGTATTCATATCCACCTCTAGCCTGACTAGACATGGGCCCATATACATCACTATGAACGAGGGCAAACAGTTCGGTGGCACGAACATCTTTACCACTAAAAGGCATTTTAGGTATTTTTCCTAATAAACAAGATTCGCAGACATCATATAAATTAGGATAAAATCCGTCCAAGTATCCACTCTTCGAAAGCGTGGAAATGCGAGTCTTGTTAATGTGTCCCAGACGACAATGCCACAGATAAGTTTCATCTGTTTTACCCATTTTTAGCCTTTTGTTTGTCATGTTATATGTTTGAGATTCATTTATATTCAAAATATAAAGACCATTATTAGCATCAGAAGTACATATCTCAAAATCATCTTTATAAACAAAAACACCCAGTGTTTCAGAATACAAAAGTATACCCGCTTTCGATCAAACAAGATACAGAGATATGTTTCTAGTCAAACTAGGTACATAATAACAGTCTGATAATGAAAGTACATGCCCCGAGGGCAGTTCCAAAATATAGGTCCCTACAGCCAAAATAGCGACTCCGGTCCCGTTTCAAACTCGTAGGTCAATCTCGCATGAGGCCAGTCTCCTGCTAATCCACAGATCCTGCACATCAGTACATATATGAGTACCATATCCAGAATCAAAAATCCAATTTTTAAAACTAGAAGTAGACATGTTTATTTCAATAACAAACATACCTGAAGCCATAGCCTTGCCCGCCTTCACTTCCTTCATGTGCGCCTTGTACTCACAGCAGTCACGCTTCAGTGACCCCGTTTGCCACACTGTAGGCAGACATCTTAGGATTTGTCATTTACCTTCCCAGAAGACTTTGATGATTTGGCCTTGCCTTTTCTTTTCTTCTTCTTCACACCTCCAGAAGCCTTCGGCCAAGCCTTGGCTTTCTGAGATGTCGAAGTGAAGTGCACCTCGCACTTCTTGCCCTTCAGAAGCTCTGGCTCTGCCTATTTCAGCATCGCCATCAACTCTCCAAGAGTCTTCTCTTGGTTCATCATATTGTAGTTCATGATGAACCCGCCCCAACAGTCAGGCAGAGACTGTAAGATCAAATCTATGGAAGTCTCACCTCAAAGGTTATGCCCAGCTGACCTAGCTTTTCGATGTCAGCAATCATCTGCGGCACATAGTGCTCGACAGATGTACCCTCTGACATGCGAGAGCGAAATAGCTTCTTATGCAATTCATACTTCTGAGATCTAAGGTTAGATCTATGAAGGTCATTCAATTTCAACATCATGTTGTATGGATCCAATCCCTTGTTTTGATGACGAAATTATGAGTCATTGCGGCAAGCATGACGGACTGAGCAGTTGATTTGTCATCATTGTGAGTCTTCCAAAGCTCATGATCAACAACCCGCTCATGTCCAGGCTCAGGCCCGAAAGGTCTGTCTTGACATAGAGTAACTTCTCGGCTCCTAGGATAATCCTGAGATTCATCTCCCAGTCTGGAAAATTGGAGCCATTAAAGACATTATCGCCAATGACGATGTTTTTGACGCTAATCTTTCCAGTCATCTTGATTGCAATAGTTTATCTATTCAATCAACGATATCGGGTATAGTCAAATATAATGATTACTATAGTCCAACTATATAATCAACTATAAATGAAGTTATAGTACAGTCCAACTGTTAAAAGAAAACAATAAAATATTAGTCTAACTAATATAAATATATAACGACGAAAATAATTTAAAAGCGCGTATTTGTCAAGTATTAAACGAAATTGCAAATCTAATACTGGCCTCCCACTATTTTTCGGCGAGCCTCTAACCCTCTGTTGAGTACTCAGGAAACCCAGTTTCCTAGTGGGCAAAGATCCCGTTAAATAACACACAACCTTGACTTTGGCCAACAAGCAGTATGAAACTTAACTAGGTAGATCTCTAAGATCAATTAGATCCCATCCAATTCCTAGATCCGATAGGTGGACCTCCAAGTCCAAATATATATATCAAATATATATCCTAACCTTTTCCTCTGAATCAACTAAGCCTTGGCTTTGGCTCAACAAGCTTAATGATTCCAGTTAAGTGCGACCCATTGACAGTGGGAAGGCTTCGTAATCCACGTCGATGTACAGAAGTGACCTTGACTTTGGCCAACAAGTCACAACTGCCTAAGACATGTGATATATAACAAAGCCTTTATGGTTCAAACACATCCTCGATGGACAATGATCTTGACTTTGGCCAATAAATCAAAGCCAATCTTGGATCTTGAGAGAGAACCACTCAATGGAAGGAAAACACTTAATGTTAAAGTGAGGGTTTTTTCGCGTAAATTGGCATCCAATTTATTATCTTTAGTTAGGTCTCATCATACACCCTTAAACATGCATTCTAAAAGCATAATAAGGCGGGAATAAATTAATAATGATATACAGATGGATATATAACAAATTATTCCTAGAACAAAACTCTCAATTTCCTCTCTCCCGCTAGCACTATTCATACTTCTACCCAATTACATAATACTTTAAAGAAACCTCATTTACATTGAGGGGAATTGGTGAGAAGAGAAATACAAAGAGTAAAGAGATAATAGGCTGGACACGCAGGTCCAATTTAATAAATTCTAAATTTATTACAATAATTTCCAAAATTACCCTCACCCTTCTAATATCCATCTGATATATATTATTCATACAAATACATCCAAGTATTCACACAAAGCATGTTATTCAATCAATCTAATCCAATTAATTAATCTTTGAATTAATGACCATCCAATGTTCAAACAACGATTTGATTTGCGCGAGTCCAACTCGTTTAAGAATAAATACTCAAAGTACGTATTCTTGAATTATATCGAACTATAATTTTAAAACCAACTTAATTTGTATCCAATACTAATTCGTATTTAATTCCAAATTAAATAATTACACTTATTTTAGTGCCTTTTAGACTTAGATTCTAAATCTAATCTAAATGGGTCTCAAAGGCCCAATTAGTATCCAATACTATTTTAATTAAAGTCCAAAGGGCTTTCAATTAATTCTTAAGGCTTGGGCTTTGGCCAATATGGATCCAATCCAAGATGCCAAGGCCCAATAAGGAGTCACCCTTTTGCCAAAAATCAATTTAGGCCCATTAGGCCCAATTATATTATTTAAAGGCCCAAATTTATATTTGGACTTTATGGAATGGTTTTGGGCCCAATTGGATCCAACCCATTGTCCAAAACCAAACTTGGCCCAACCAAGCCCATTAAGCCCAAATACAACATAATTAGTCCAATCCAATTTAAGACTAATATTTATTAACATAATATTCTAAATATCATATTAATTTTAATTAAAGTGTAATTACCATAATTAATTAATTAAACTAATATTTCAAACATCAATTTAAAACTAATTAATCATGCTTTAATTATCCAATTCATGTCCACACAATTGAAGCAAAATCAATCCATTAAACATGCTCAATCTCACGACAATATCATGAAATAACATTCAATTTCGATTTCAATCCAATAAACCAACAATAATATTCATTTCATGCTTTAAACTCATCCAATAGTCTAAAATAAAAAAATCACCATGAGAGTCTAGGGTTACAGTGTTCGGCCAATAGAAGGATTTTAGGGAAAATTAATCTAATCAAATTTCTCAAATCCTATATGCACAAATCCAATTCATCATCAACAATAACTCAACCAAACAACCAATTTGAAAAATCATACTCCAAGCACAAAATCCCCAAATAAAGTCTATAAACCCTAACTCAAATCATGCTTAGAAAGGCTCGATACCATTGTTAGTGTCCTAGACATGCCCAATGTCTCTAAGTCATGATATAGTGTGAATAAAACAAAGTAAGTTGCGGATATTACTTACAATGAACGGATGAGAATTTGAAATTCTTTGATTTTGTGGAAAGCTCCAAGTTTTGTGTGTGTTCCAACTAAATGATGAGTTTGTTGGGTTTTCTAGAGGTCCCAAGATCAAAATCCAAGCATGAAACAATGAATACAACGACGAAGTTGCGGAATACTTACATCGAGCGGTTGAGAGACGATTTGGCAACAAAACGAACTGAAATTCTGCTCACTGTTGGGCGTGAACTGCTGTGACAGTGGCTGAAATGGGCTGCTGTTTTTGGCCATTTTGAACATCAAAAACGAGCTCCAAGCTTCATCAAAACGTTCCCAGCTCATGGGGGGACTTCCCTATCACCTTCGCATTGATCTCGGAGTGTGCTAGCACTCTTGATTTTACCATAAAATCACACTTGCTTCCCTCCATTTTTGCTTCAAAACTCACGGTCAAACAGTAAAGAAAAGAAAAAATGGCGTGAGATGAGAGGAAGAAAAGTTGCTTCCAACGTGAGAGAGAAGAGGAGAGATTTTGAAAAGTTAAAATGTAAAGTGTATTAGGTTTATTTTATTTCCAAGATAATAAACCATATACCACTTTTCCATTTGGAAAAAGTCAAGCCCTTAATGCTTCAACAACTTCCATCAATCACATCAATTCAATCCAATCAATCAATCTAATCAATTGTCACATCACTCAAAGTGACTAGTGATTTGACGCTTGATGCGACTAGCGATTTGACGCTTGATTTGACTTGCGTGCCGCACTCGAATTCGAAATGCGAATGCGCTCGCAAATAATCTCGGGCTCGGATTCGCTAATTCTAAATTAATGAATTTTCCGTCGCGTCATAATTAAATGATTACGCCTAGCGAAATCACTATTCACATCGCTAACGAATTAATTCTAAATTATTCGCTCGCCCGAATTAAAATCTAATTTTAATTCCGCGTCAAACCAATTTCGTTTAATATATCAATATATTAATTACGATTAATTCCAAATTAATCATTCTCTCTCTTTCAATTGATATTTTATCCCAGATAAAATATCTCTGTAATTAATCCCAGATTTATTTTCTCTCTCATCATATTAATCCCAGATTAATAAAAGTGCGAGTCATACGTCATCGGTGGATTATTGGGAAGCGACCCATGAGATCCCCGGATAATTCGGCAGCAAATACGGTCGTCGGAGTATCCGAATCACGTACGTACCAAGTACTACGTTCTACCGATTTACGAGACACATCGGCTTCTAGCAAAGCACAAGTCTACCCATTCTCCGGTCATATCCATCTAAGAATATTTAAGATCTGTATCAAGCGTAGTATACCGTAGTATTGTGTATATCTATCGGCCCAGTATCGGATAGTCACGTGCTAGGGCTGGGGCTGGATAAGTGTCTGCCCCGTCCGAAGCACATGTCGGATGTCTGGTAACTAGTCTCTATAATCGGATATGCATGACCTAGTCATAATATCCCAATGGTTGCGCAACACTAAGAGCACTAATACCGTATCCTGCGTGACATCATTTCCACTATGACTGAAGTGATACTTCCGTCTTGACATCACCCCAATACTCTATGATTCTCAATATACCTAGCAGTTGGCGTACATAGAACCGGTTAGAGTCCTAGACGACCTCAACTAAAGTATATTGATTGTCGTAAGCATTAGCGGTGCAAGTCTCAGGTTAAGACCAAATACACCTACCCTGATGTCGGACTCCCATAGACACATAGTCATAATACCAATGGGATTCCGGGGGTCTATCCAGAGCGAAGCTGTTTCCCGTACCATCGGTGAAACACAACCTCCTATCGCACTTGCATAAGTATCCAATACTTAAATATATGAGAACTATGCCGTTGTGCCCTCACAACGCGCACAAGTGCAATACTAGCCTATTCCGCATTATCGATGTCCTGTCTCGATAATACTCCGGCTAGGGATATTTAATGATTAATCCTTCGTGGACTGATACTGTCTCATATCATTCTCAATCCAGGAACTAATCATATGGACCTCTCCTCATTATATTATCTATGGTGATCTAATCACAATGATGAGAGTGCAATTTCCTTGTCACATAGTTAATTTGTACAACAACAAAACCGTGATCTGTACAAATAGTGACGCTATGGGTCGAGTGTCTAACACCCGAACCATGTACGGTTCGCTCAAGGCCGATAAAGATTTTCGTCAGCGGATTTGCATGATTATTGTCTGACGCGATTTACACGATCATCACATCGCCACGATGTATGATCCAAACGAATCAGATGATATAGAAGTATATATCTGGATCGTCGATGAGACCTTTAATTCCTTAGCCTGTGCTGACGCCTAGCTCAGCCGCTAACAGAACTATATCTAATCTAATTAGATTTATTATCGATCCAATGGCTTCTATTGCTGCCTCAGCTGCATAATAATCCGCATTTGTTGTTTATCCGGCAACAGTATCTTGCTTGGAAGATTTCCAGCTCACTGTAACCGTTATACTATTGTATAATACCTTTGTTACGACTCATAGTCGTTATCAGGAAAGCCAAGCTTTCACCGATTATTTTATGGGAATATCATTTCCAAGAAATGACATATTATCATTATCTTACATGACATTCATGTCAGTGCACTCCCACTAACCCTTTTATATACACAAGAATCATATTGTTTTGAATTAAATCATACTCCTTTATGATTACATCAAAACGATAATTCCTAGAACCTATGCTTGCGTCAATCCAAACATGGATCGAATAACCTGCAAACCTTGTTTGTTGTTATGGTACGACAAAACCGACAGGATGTTATAAACATCCTCCGAAAGGTTTCCTTTTCAGGAAAGCGATTTTCCGTTAAGCTGTCATATTTCATAAATGAAATACACAGCTTTAGCAAGCATTATCCAAATGGATTTTATAATGGCAACATGTAAAAGGTTTCGTCGGAATCACACAATGTTGATAACTCTACCTTTTCATTACAAGCCTACTTAGTACGTTGGTATGTTGCCTTCCATGTGTGTCTTCCTCGAAGACTTATAAGTACCAATAGGCACAATGTCTTATGGTACATCAACTAGTATCCAAACTTGTTGATATACATGGAATCCATTTCGGACTCATGACACTTTGTCATAATAGGGAGTCGATACCTTGTATCACTACCTCATACGTAATCAGTTGGTATAACCTTAAAAGATTAACATCTTTATGAGGTGAGATCAGAAACCCATACCCTAGGTTGTTTTCTGACTCTCTCCGATCTACGTGGTTCTTGTGTACTCGAAGATTAATGGAATAGTTTCATCCTTGATGAACTATTTATGTTCCATTAGGAATAGGTGCCTTGAATAGTATTACTCCAATTTTCATCGAGTTTTACTATCCTCCCACTTACCACTGCATGTCTGTATTCCTCTCAGGAAAACTGCATGGTGAGCAACAATCTAATTGTTTCTCTGTGAGATGTATAAATACAATACTTATGGTATCCCTAGGATAGCCTACAATTGACACTTATCCAATTTGGGTTCTAGTTTGGTATCATCCAAACATATGCCTAGCATCCCAAATGGTCAGGAATGAGAAACCCGGTTTCTTTCCCGTTCATATCTAATATGTAATCTGTCAAACAGATTATTATGGAACCTTATTCTAAATAAGTTATTGCACTGTTAAAACTTATCCGTTGAAGGAAATGGTAGCTCAGAGCGACTCATGATTAGCCTTATCATGTCTAACATGATTCGGGTAATCCTTTCGGACACACCGTCACTTTGACGTGTTCCGGGAGGAGTCCTCATTTGAAAGAATACTATACTCTTTCAAGTATATAAGAAACTTATTGCTTAAGTATTTTCCATTACGGTCTTACCGTGACGGTATAATACTATAGTCGATCTATTTGTCTATTTCTGTCGAAACTCTAAAAGTTTCCGATTTGTGTTCTTCAAAAGAAACACACAACCATTACGCGATGCCACATCCGTATAGGTCACGAAATATTCATATCTATATCTAGCCTAGCTAGACATGGGCCCACTTGTTTCAATATGAACAAGGGCTAATAGATCGATGGCATTTACACTTTTACCAAGTAAATAGTGTTTTAGGCACATTGCCCAATAAACTAGATTCGTAGACTTTATTTGATTGGAATCAAAACAGTCCGAGTACCCACTCTTCGAAAGTGTGGATATACGAGTCTTGTTCGATTGTGTCCCAGACAACAATGCCATAATTAGTTTCTTCTGATCAAATCATTTTGAGCTATTTGTTTGTCATTATATATATTTGATATTTATTTATATTCAAAATATAAATTCTGTTATTCACATCTAATGTGTTTATCTCAATATCATCCTTATATAATAAAACACTTTAGTGTTCTAAAATATAAAGGTTCACCCGCAGTGGGTTAAACACTGATAAAGAGATATGTATCTAGTCAAACTAGTTACATTATAACAGTTCTCTAATCCTGCTCATAGCAGATCTGAACATCAATATATATTTTATTATGTACCATATTTAGTATCTAAAAATCCAATTTTAATACTAGTAATGAACATAATTTTGACAAACATATTTGAAGTCAGAGCCTTGCTCGTCTTCAATTCCTTCATGTCTGCTTTGTCCAAACGACAGTCACGCTTCGCGATTCCGTTTGCCCAATTGTGCAGACATTTTGGGCTATGTCATTTATCTTCCAAGAAGACTATAATGATTTTGCCTTTGTCATTTTCAATATTCCAGTTGCCTTTGACCAAGCCTCGGGTTTCCAGAATATTGAAGTAAGGTGTGCCTTGCACTACTTGCCTAATTGCAAATTTGGACTTTATCTCCTTGAGAATAGTCTTTAATTCTCCAAGAATTATTTATTGCAATTTTAAAAGTAATTCTAAGATCTAATCTTTGAATATCCTTCAATTTCAATATCATACTTTAAGAATCTATCCTTAGTTCTGATAAAGAAATTAAGGAGTCTATATGACAAGTATTATGGATTAAGCACTAAAGTTATCATTAACATGAATATTCCAAATATCATGTTCCACTTATTTGCTTAACTCCTATCTTAGGCTTATTTATATCAAATAAAATAACTAATAGTTTCCAGGACCATCCTGAAAATTTATTCCCGATTTGAAAATTAAAGTCGTTTAAATACATTTTCACCCAGGATTATGTCTTAAACACTAATCTTTCATTTATATCTTGATTCTAATAGTCCAACTATTTAATCAACGATTTGGGGACTATTTATTATAATGATTATAATAGTCCAACTATATAATCAAATATAATCTAAATTAATTAACCTCAATTACATGGATTACTATAATCCAATTATAAAGCAACTGTAAACTGAAATTAATTATTCAAATATATTGGATTAATATAATCCAATTATATATAATCAACTATACAAGGCCAACTGTTAAATAAAACAACAATTTAAATATTAGTCCAACTAACATTTAATCTAACGACGAAATAATTTAAATGAGCGCGAATGGCGAGTAATTGAACGAGTATTGCAATTCAATTCTTGCCTCCCACTATTTTTCGGCGAGCCTCTAACCCTCTGTCGAGTACTCGGGAAACCGTGTTTCCTAGTGGGCTAGGATCCCGTTAATATCACACAATCTTGACTTTGGCCAACAAATTGTATGATAATTAACTAGGTAATCTCTAAGATCGATTGGATCCAATCCAATTCCTAGATCCAGTAGGGGGACATCCAAGTCCGAAACATATATCTTATATATGCCATACATCCAATGTATTACCTAACCTTTTTCCTCTGAATCAACTAGGCCTTGGCTTTGGCACAACAAACCTAATGATCCCAGTCAAGCGCGACCCATTGACCATGGAAGCTTCGTAATCAATGTCGATGGACAAGAAGTGGTCTTGACTTTGGCCAACAAACCACAACTTGGACATGACACCAATATGGAACAAAGCCTCGTGATTCAAACACATCTATCGACGGACAAGGGCTTGACTTTGGCCAACAACCCATGCCAATCTAGGATCTTGAGCAAGAATCACTCAATGGAAGGAAAAACGCATGATATTTGATGAGGGCTTTTCGCGTGCAAATTGGCAACCAATTTATTATCTTTGTTAAGGTCTCATCATCATACACCCTTAAACATGCATTCTAAACACATAATAAAGCGCATATGATAAAATAATAATGATATGCGGATGGATATTTTACACATTGATCCTAGATCAAATCTCTCACTTTCTCTCTCCCGCTAGCACAAATATTTCTTCTCTACCCGTTACACTACACTTCTAAAGAAACCTCATTTACATTGAGGGGAATAGGTGAGAAGAGAATACAAAGAATATGAGGTGATAAGGCTGGACACGCAGGTCCAATTAATAAATCAAATTTATTACAAAAATTTCTAAAATTGCCCCACCCATCTAATATCCATCCGATATACATTATTCATGCATCACAACCATGTATTCACTCCATAAGCATGCTATCAATCAATCTAATCAAATTAATTAATCTGATAATTATGTGATCATCCAATGTTCAAACAACGATTTGATTTTGTTCGAGTCAAACTCGTTTTTGCGAATAAGTACTAAAGTACAAATTCTAGAATTAAATTAAACTACACAATTAAATCCAATTCAATTTGTATTTAATTCTAATTCACTATTTAATTCCAAATTAAATATCACACTTTATTAATAACCTTTTACGAATTAAATTCCAAATTAATTGTTACGGGTCTCAAAGTCCGATTAACGTCCACGTCAACTTAATTAAAGTCCAATGGGCTTTTAATTAATTTCTTTGAGGCGTGGACTTTTGGTCAACTCGGGTCAAACCCGCAACCAAGGTCCAATCCGGAATTTACCCCATAAGCCTTTAAATTAATTTTGGCCCATTAGGCCCAATTAAATTACAAAGGTCCATTATGTCGCATTTGGGCTTTATGGAAGTGGTTTTGGGCCCAATTGGATCCAATCCAATTTGCCTTAACCCAACTTTGTACAACAAAGCCCAATAAGCCCAATAACAACAATTCAAGCTCAATTTCCAAAATTAGCCCAATTAATTAAATTACACAAATCCAATTTCGCAATTTAATTACCTAAAGTGTATATCATGATTAATCACCATAATTAACATTTCTAAAACACAAATTCTAACTAATCATGCTCATTTTCATCATCATATGTCCAACATATTTTTGATTAAAATATATACATGCTACATTAAGTCTCGGCCAAAGGGGATTTTAATGTCCAACTTTAAACCCAATCCAATTGAATCCAAATCAACATTAAATCAACATCCCCAATTGTTTTCAAAGTCATCCAATGAATCAAAAACAAAATACCAAGACAATAAAGGCACATCATCAATTCGGCCAACACAAGCATTTTGGGGAAAATTGTTCCAAACATAATTTCATCAAATTGATCCAATCAATTATCAATTAAAACATATTCAAGCATACTTATAATCCAATTTCATAATTACATGCTCAAATTCATTTTACCCAATTTCAAGTTTCATGACATACTTGGCAATTTGGGGATTTTCCGTCCGAATCGAATTCAATCCAATTGATTCCGCAATCGACATCAAAATCATATTCCCGAATGATTTCCAACACATCCAATTGTCAAAAATCAAAAATCCCAAGACATTAAATCATCACAATTTTCGGCCAAGATAGAAATTTGGGGAAAAAATGATCCAATCATATTTTCTTCAAATTGACCTAATCAATCTTCAATTCAAACACAATTAAGCATATAAATCCATCCAATTTAATTTATCATGCTCAAAATCAAGTTTGCCCAAATTTTAGCCCTAACTTTTTCATGCTTTTAACCTAAGCTCTTGATGCCATTGTTGGAGTTTCTAGAGGTCCCAAGATCAAAATCCAAGCATGAAACACAAGTGAATACAACGACGAAGTTGCGGAATACTTACATCGAGCGGTTGAGAGACGATTTGGCAACAAAACAAACTGAAATTCTGCTCACTGTTGGGCGTGAACTGCTGTGACAGTGGCTGAAATGGGCTGCTGTTTTTGGCCATTTTGAACATCAAAAACGAGCTCCAAGCTTCATCAAAACGTTCCCGGCTCATGGGGGGACTTCCCTATCACCTTCGCATTGATCTCAGAGTGTGCTAGCACTCTTGATTTTACCATAAAATCACACTTGCTTCCCTCCATTTTGCTTCAAAATTCACGGTCAAACCAGTAAAGAAAAGAAGAAAAATGGCGTGAGATGAGAGGAAGAAAAGGTTGCTTCCAACGTGAGAGAGAGAGAGAGATGTTGAAAAAAGTTAAAATGTAAAGTGTATTAGGTTTTATTTTATTTCCAGATAATAAACCATATACACTTTTCCATTTGGAAAAAGTCAAGCCCTAATGCTTCAACAACTTCCATCAATCACATCAATTCAATCCAATCAATCAATCTAATCAATTGTCACATCACTCAAAGTGACTAGTGATTGACGCTTGATGCGGCTAGCGATTGACGCTTGATTTGACTTGCGTGCCGCACTCGAATTCGAAATGCGAATGCGCTCGCAAATAATCTCGGGCTCGGATTCGCTAATTCTAAATTAACGAATTTTCCGTCGCGTCGTAATTAAATGATTACGCCTAGCGAAATCACTATTCACGTCGCTAACGAATTAATTCTAAATTAATTCGCTCGCCCAATTAAAATCTAATTTTAATTCCGCGTCGAAATCCAATTTCGTTTAATATATCAAATATATTAATTAATCGATTAATTCCAAATTAATCATTCTCTCTCTTTCAATTGATATTTTATCCCAGATAAAATATCTCTGTAATTAATCCCAGATTAATTTTCTCTCTCATCATATTAATCCCAGATTAATAAAAGTACGAGCCATACATCATCGGTGGATTATTGGGAAGCGACCCATGAGATCCCCGGATAATTCGGCAGCAAATACGGTCGTCGGAGTATCCGAATCACGTACGTACCAAGTACTACGTTCTACTAGATTTACGAGACACAATCGGCTTCTAGCAAAGCACGAAGTCTACCCAATTCTCCGGTCATATCCATCTAAGAATATTTAAGATCTGTATCAAGCGTAGTATACCGTAGTATTGTGTATATCTATCGGCCCAGTATCGGATAGTCACGTGCTAGGACTGGGGCTGGATAAGTGTCTGCCCCGTCCGAAGCACATGTCGGATATCTGGTAACTAGTCTCTATAATCGGATATGCATGACCTAGTCATAATATCCCGATGGTTGCGCAACACTTAAGAGCACTAATACCGTATCCTGCGTGACATCATCTCCACTATGACTGAAGTGATACTTCCGTCTTGACATCACCACAATACTCTACGATTCTCAATATACCTAGCAGTTGGCGTACATAGAACCGGTTAGAGTCCTAGACGACCTCAACTAAAGTATATTGATTGTCGTAAGCATTAGCGGTGTAAGTCTCAGGTTAAGACCAATACACCTACCCTGATGTCGGACTCCCATAGACACATAGTCATAATACCAATGGGATTCCGAGGGGTCTATCCAGAGCGAAGCTATTTCCCGTACCATCGGTGAAACACAACCTCCTATCGCACTTGCATAAGTATCCAATACTTAATATATGAGAACTATGCCGTTGTGCCCTCACAACGCGCACAAGTGCAATACTAGCCTATTCCGCATTATCGATGTCCTGTCTCGATAATACTCCGGCTAGGGATATTTAATGATTAATCCTTCGTGGACTGATACTGTCTCATATCATTCTCATTCCAGGAACTAATCATATGGACCTCTCCTCATTTATATATCTATGGTGATCTAATCACAAATGATGAGAGTGCAATTTCCTTGTCACATAGTTAATTTGTACAACAACACCGTGATCTGTACAAATAGTGACGCTATGGGTCATATTATCCAACAGAGTTTCCCTATCACCTTGATTTGCTCTTTAAGTGCTAGCTTGCTAGAATTTTTTGCAACAAAAATTCCATGGGAGAGAGAGATAGTCAAGGTAATTTGGAGAAGAAGAATGAATGCTGTGTATAGTGAATTGTGGCTTACTTCCAAAGTTGACTTGCTTTATATAAAAAGTTTGTGTGTTGGATTTGGTTTGAGTGTTTTATAAGTAAAGCCAAGCCTTACTTGCCAACAAATCAAATCCATAATTCAAGCCTAACCACTTCCATCACATGTCCAAAAAGTTGATGTAAGTGAAGTGGGTCCCACCATTTTTAAATTCCAAATTTAAGTCAGCTTATACGACACACGACTTCGCTTAGGCCCGGGTTCATTTAATTCCGAACTAAATGAATTTTCTGTTGCGATATAATTAAATCCAATTTAATTAAATAATAATGCCTAGCAAAATTATTACAAAAGTCGCTTACAAATTAATTCCAAATTAAATCGTTTGCCCGAATTAAAATCCAATTTTAATTCCGCAATGAAATCCTATTTCAATTAATATATTCAATATATTATTTAATCAATTAATTCCAAATTAATCGCATTCTCTCTTATATGAATTTTATCCTAGATAAACTTTTACCACAATTAATCCCAGATTAATTTTCTCTCTCTCTATAATTAATTCCTAGATTAATTCTGTTCGAGTCAAATGTCATCGGTGAATCTTTGGGAAGCGACCCAAGAGATCCATGGATATGTTGGCAGTAAATACGGTCATCGGACTATCCGAACACGTGCGTAACCCTTACCACGTTCTTACCGATTTACAAGACATGGTTGGCTTCTAGCAAAGCACCGTGCCTACCCAATTCTCCAGAAATTTCAACGAAGAATATATAATCTATATCAGGCATAGTATACTATGTATTGCGTATTACGATCCATTATCGGATGTCACATGTTAGGCCTAGGGCTGGAATTGTGTCTGCCCCGTACGAAGTATATATCGGATCACAAGTAACTAGTCTCTTTAATCTGATAATCATGACCTAGTCATACTATCCCGATAGCTGCAGCATATGAGAGTACTAGTTTTGTATCCATGCGTGATCATTTTCTCCATATGACTGAAGTGATACTTCTATCTTGACATCACATCGAATACACTACGATTCTCAGTAAACCCAGAAGAGGCGTACACAGAACCTGTTAAAACCCCGGACGACCAAAACAAAAGCATACTGATTGTCGCAAGTATTAGTGATGCAAGTCTCAGGTTAAGACCACATACACCTACCCTGATGCGGATTCCCATAGACACATAGTCATACTACCAATGGGATTCTTAGGGGTCTATCTAGAGCGAAGCTGTTCCCGGTCCAACTGCTAACAGAACCTCTTATCACACTTGCATAAGTATCCAATACTTAAATATATGAGAACTATATCGTTAAGCTTCCATAACGCGCACAAGTGTAATACTAGTCTATTCCACATTATCGATGTCCAGTCTCAATAATACTACGACTATGGATATTTAATGATTAAACCATTCGTGGATTAATTCTGTCTCATATCTTATTAATTTGGAACTAATCATAAGGACTTTTATCATTTATATATATTCAAGTAATCCAATTACAAAATGATAAAATAGCAATTTCCTTTGCCACATAGTTAATTTGTACAAAAACCACAGTGTCTTTTACAAATAGTGATGTTATGGGTCATAATTGTCCAACAATAAAGTGAATGTCGTCAGGAAAGCTGATTAGTTGCCTTACCTAAGAAATCAGATATAGATAAGGCCTTGATCTACCTAGATTCTAACCTCTCAGTGATACCGGTTAAGGAAACTGTCCTGACGGAGTCTATCTCATACCTATCTTACATGAGTCATAGACTCTACCAGGACATAAAATACCAGAATAGGGACGTTGATATCCGTTGAGATGTAAAATTCTTGTCCCATCATTTACTAGCATTGATAAAGATAACCGTAAGAAAGCTTAGTACCCATAAGACTATATTCTGAGACAGCGGAAACAAACCTCGAGAGATGGTTCACCCAGAAAAGGGGCCAAGAAGGTTTCTAAGGCTAGAAAAGAAAGAATCTGACATGATCCTAGATGGGCAAGTTTGCATTACCAATAAGAATACATAGATTAGACCAATGCCAGTAGAAATCCATGTAAGTATAAAAGAACATATCCATGAGATTGGAGACACTCAGGAGTTAAAAAAAAGTATCAGTACAGACAATAAGATTAATTGTCATAGCTGTAGCCTATAGCGAGAACATGGATGTAAAAAGTAGCCAATAAGAATGAACCACCACTAGCCTTGGTAGTACAACTTAGAGCCAAGAGATAGGTTATGGAAATAAAAAAATATATAAGGATGGGGAAAGTAACAAGGAATTTCAGTACGTATAGTAACATAAATAACGTAGCTTAAAGACAGTAACGTAAATGGAGACCTCAGAATAGTTGTGTAAACCCGAGCTATAGTATAACCCATATGAATTTCAATAGTACATAAAAAAAATCTCCCCTACCATAATACCGACCCCATTAAGTATTTAGAAACTCACCCAAACTACCACATAGCCTCGATAAGTAATAGCAATATTGTTCTTCCCCTCAAGTCTTCATAAGATGCACATATTCGCATTCTGAATACGAAATTTGGTATAACCCTAGTGAATATAGTTAAGAACTCGATAAAATATTTACAATGCTTGATAGCACACTAGCCAGATCAGTTAAGTATACGAGAATCCAGAGAAGACATGAAAGTTACCTTTCGTGAAGAGTGGAAACATTTCAGATGTACCTAAAGTTTAGCTAAATCTAGTAAAGCTATCTTAGTTTGGTGTCAAACTTGAGTGGTCAAAGAAATAAGGACTCATGGAATTCGAGTATATAAAGATGGTAGGGCATATACCATTTAATGGAGTAAAATGAACATTTTATGATACCTTTCAGTTGAGCCAGAAAGGAGACTAAGAAGAAGAATGAGAGGAACTATCCAGCAGTAGGTAACTAAGAGAGTACACTAAGACTTGGGGTAAGTTTATGTTTTGGAGGATTTCCAGCAAATGATAGTGCGAGTATTGGTAAAGGGCCAAACTAGAAGAGAGGTTAGGCGTTACATTTAAGCGACCTTCTAGCATTAGTACTTATGCGTGATAACCTGAAATAACTTTGATTACTCGACCAGTTTCCCAGTTCTAGTTAGATATTCCCTAGCGAGGGATCACAACACCATTTTGAAGATATTCTCTGAATAGGTAGACTCGAGATGTAGTATAACAACTTCAAAGTATGGCTAGGATCATTTTGTCCCCAAAGAACGAGGCATTACCCTTAGGATAAGGCATATGAGGTATATGAATCACAAGGGCCTCAGATACAATACAGAACATAAGAAAAAGAGAGAGGCTCTAGGTAATAAGGTGGAAGCGAAATTTTCTAGGAGATACAACGAACAAGATAGTGCTAGTCAAATAATGAAAAAAGCATATGAGCAACAAGATGTACTTTCAGTTTCAAGTTCAGCAGTACTACATCTCTTTGTACGAATCTAGCCTACAGCGATTAAACATAACTAAGGGTGTAGAGTACTAGACTTTTCCATTCAATAAATGAAGAAGAAATGTAGCAATAGAAGGATTATAGGGGGTATGACAGTGTGATTCCTAGTTGACAAAATAATGGACAAGATTCTATCAGTTACAGACCTGTAGAAAAAAATAGATAGTACAACCTGTATGTTTCCTTATGTGATTTACCCATATAGGAACAATACAAAACCTAACTCAAAATAATTTACTAGCAACAGAACACGAGTAAGGACAAAAGAAGACTAGGTACCCAGATATTTTTATTAGACGATGAGTCAGGACAAATAGTAAAAGGACCATATGGACACTTCAGCGCTCATATATTTTAAGTTGTAAACCAGACAGGGTAACCGCAGACTTCACGATAGTTACCAATGACCAAAAGAGTAAAAGTTCATTGTAGAATATAGTTGACGTGTTTTCCAATATAGCGCATTTCCTTCCCCGTCAAATTCATGATAACAACCCAATAGAACCCTAGATTGAATAAGGTATAGTGTAATATAAGTTCGATTTCGTAGCCTCTCTAACTCGAGCAATTAAGTCCGTAGGGGTTTTTTAACACTTATTGCCCTAAGGCCAACTGGTTTGGGAGTACTGGCCCAAATCTCGTTACATGGGTTAAAGATGTATTATTATATATATAAAAAAATTATATTTTTTTATAAATAATCTGTCATTGCCAAAAGGTGTGAATTCTGATATAACTTTAGGGAAAAAATATTACTCTCTTTTCGACAAGAAATATGAATATTGTGGGCATAATGAATTGATTGATACTTTCTCTTATGGGTGTATGGAAGAATGGTAAAAGTACAGGAGAATTTGCTTATTTGATAATTTAGAAAGAAATAAAACAATTACTAACTTGGATAAGAATTCATCTTTTTAGTTTTCGCTTAAATTATTAGGGACTAGTAATAAGATGGTTAGGGGTGTGATGAACACTAAAAAGTGTACATTTAATAAAGAGACAGTAATCATTTTAGACTTATAGTTTCATTAATCCCATTTATTTAGCACATTTGTGAAATAATAATTAAATTTATGTTATATAGATTTTTATTGTGATTTTTATTTCTTATGTACGTGAAATAATACTTTGGATGCATAACTAGAAAAATGGATGTGACATTTGAAACTTAAAAGGGCGTTCTATGAGTGTACAATTTCGGAAATTCTAACTTTACTCAATTTTTATATTTTGGCCATAACTTCTTACTCCGATATCATATTGAGGCGATTCTAGTTCTAGATGAAAGAAGACTCAAATACCTACAATTTGGATGTTTATAAGATTTTCTAGTTCTAAATTTTTCAAGGCTGAAATTGATGAAAAATCAAAAGTGTGTTATATATAATTATTAAAGACAAAAACAAAAACAAAAAAAAAACAAAAAAAGAAAAAATATATAATATGAAATGTAGGAGGTGCTGAATACCTCTTGTTATAAATAGAGGTGCTGAACACTTTATTTCAGTAGCCAATGATTCCATAGTTTTCTCTGAAAATTTATGGAGTTCCAACTCTTGTGTGTTTTATTTTTTCAAGCTTTGTTGTGATTTCTTTTTCTTTCCGTAGTAAAATTACGCATATTTTTATTCAAATCATGAGTAGCTAATTTCATCATGCTGGGATAAAGGGTGAAGTTTTTAATATGAGAATATAAATTAATCTTATTTATATTATAATGTATGAATTGTAATCTAAAGACTAATATTTATTTTAAAGCTGGAATAATTATTTACAAACTTTGTTACCGCCTATATGACTGGTTTTATTTATTTGGCATAATAAAGTACCTAACTGGACTTGTTATAGACAAATTTTGTCACCGCCTTTATGACTGGTTTTATATGTTTTGGCATAATTAATTCCTGAAATAAATTAACTGGGTGATAATGATAATTTATTTATTATAACAAGTAAGATCTCTCTAAATTTTAAATATTAAAAGCCGATCCCTTAGCCCTAGTATTTTATTTTATTATTGCGGTCCATTTTAAAATTGTCAATCACTTCAAACAATTCAATCTTTTTATTTTCACTCGAATTATTTTTATTTTTTTACTAAATCTATTCCTTATGGAATGACCCCGGACTTAGGGGATTATTTTATTATTTCAACACTCTTATACTTTGGAATAAAAAAATCACTTTGTGAGTGTGTCAGATACATAAAGTTTGGAGAGAGTGATTCTATTTCAGCAGTAAAGTGTGTTTAAAATCTCAGATTTGAATTGCCATGAATTCTTAAAAATAGATGGTAAAATTGTATATCTACGATTAGCAAAATAGATTTTCACATCACATATTTACATGGAAAGGAATATGGTTGCTGATAGATTGGCTAATATGGGTTTTACATTAGCTAATTTTATTTGGTGGGATTAGAGCTAATTCGTAAAAATCTGTCCGCAATGGGTAAGATTTGGTAAATATTTAAGCGGATTTAGTGCGGGTTCAGTAAATTAAAATAAAACCTGATGCGGGTTTGATAATTAAGCAAAACCCAGCGGACAAACTAAAATTTTTTGTTTTATATTTTTTAGGGTAAAGAAAATTCACTCAGATAAAAAGACTCACATTATATAGTTAACTTTATTTTTTTTTTAAATTATTTCTGGTCTTGCATTGGTTAATATGTTGTTAATTTTTTTGTCAACTTTATTATTTTATTGAAATGCTTTTGGTATAATATTCTGTTTAATATTTGCGACATCATATTGACTTCAAACCAAACTCCGAATAAATTATAGATGATTTAATATTTTGTTTGATTTGGATTTCATTTTATAGATGGAGAATATTCTATCAAGTGAAATTTATTTTTATATGATATTTTAAAAATCCGTAAAAATTATGTTGGGTAACAATGCAGGTTTGGTAATTTATTTTTATATATTGGTGCGGGTGGGGGTTTGGTAATGAAAATTAAAACTCACAACGGGTATGGTGAGGGTTTGGTAATTTATTTACATATGCGGATGTGGGTTTGGTAATGACAAATCCACACTAAGCTCTATCCACTGTCATCCCTAAGTAGGATACACCGCCTTCATCCATTTAGAAATTTCTTTTGAACAATACATGTGGTTATTTCAAAGATATATTACTTTTTAACACATTTCTTTATTTTTAATGTTTCTCTTCTCTTTTTTTACTTTAATAAAGTTTTCTATTCATAAAAAAAGAAAAAAAAATTAATAATAATAATTTTGTACACCCATAATTAAGGATGACAGAAAAATCCGGGCCCGGTCCGGCCCGGCCCAGACTAACCCACCTGGGTTTTGGCTCGGTCCGGGATCAGAAAATCCCGGGCCAGGCCGTAGTTTTAGAAGCCCGAGCCGGGCTCAGCATATTTAGCCCGGGTCCGGGCTAAATTTTTTTTAAAATTTTTTACTTATTATTTGTACTTTATAGCATTTGAATTATTAATTTATAGACTAAACTTTTAATGTATTTGTGAATTATCTTAAAACAAATGGCCTCTATTTTGTATTTATATATTCTTAATTTTATTTTTATTTTTTTAAAAACGGACCGGATAAAACCCGGACTCGAGCCCGAGCCAAAATTTTCCTGGCCGGGTTGGGCCAGACTTATCAAAGCCTGGGCTGCCACTCTTACCCATAATCATTTATTGCATAGACCACCGTTCATCATTTAATGCTTAGACTACCATTCAATTGTAAAATAAATACACCTAAAAAAGTCTCCTAAAAAACAATAGAGGACTTCTGAATCCTTCAAAAAGTGGAGCAAAATTAATGCCGAAATTTAGGAGACAATTTTAAAATCTTCAAACTCTTACTTTGATTGAAAAATAGTAAAAGAAAACCGTGAAATACGATCTATGTTTAATTATTTCTGCAAATCCACAACAGAATTTAACTTAGCCGGAAAGAAATGAGAGTAATAAATTTTCCAAGGTTTTGAGGTTCTCATCAAAGGAGGAAATTAACAGCACACAAATTTAAAGACCACATTACTATTAGCTTAAAGAATTGCATTCATTGTAGGGATGGCAAAAAAGTCCGGCTCGATCCTAAAAGTAGAGGTCCAGCTCGGGCTCGGGTTCGGGCCCAGGCTTTTTTGCCATCTCTACTTTTAGGGCCCGATTCGGGCTTAAAAATATTATATATATATATATATTTGTATTTATATAATAAATTATAAATATTTATATAATAAATTATAAACATATATAATTTTTTTTATTAATAAAAACCGGGACAGATAAAGCCCGGGCCCGAGTCAGACGCTCGGCAGATGCTCGGGCCGGGTTTTTCCCGGACCTGGGCTAAAATTTTAAATACTGGGCTCGGGCCGGAATTATCAAAGTCCGGGTCCGACCCGGCCCATTGCCACCCTTAATTCATTGTGATGCTACATTCTTTTTGAAATCAGAGGAAATGTAATTTAATATCCCGGGATGTGTTTTAAGTATTGAGCTCAACAATATATTGGTTGCTTATTATGATACAATAAAAGGTTTTTTTGAGTGGTTTTGCAATATATCAAAAAAAATAATTAGTCTATTTTGGAAACAATGAGAATGCTTTAAAAGCAAATAATATCGGTACTCTACCGAGTGTTTGCACGAAAAAATATTGCAGACCCCCGAACTTGAGAGAATATATATATATATATATATATATAAACATTGTAGATGCCCGGACCGGAGAATGTGTGTGTGTATAGATCACTACTAAAAAAATATCATTTATGATATTTTAAAACCATCATAAGCGAGTTTTTATGACGGTTTTAAAAATATCATAAATCGTCGTGTCATCCTTTTTATGGCGATTTCTTGTGTGTCATAAATTTATGACGGTTTTTCTGTCACATAAATGTCATAAATATATGATTGTAACACATCGGATTATTATGACGTATTCTTTATGGTTGTCGAGTTGGGTTGTGTGTGGACCTAGTTCGTTTGAGTTGTGGGTCTAGCAGGATTTATGGTGTCACGTTCGTGACACGTTTGAACGCCAGCATTCGTGTCACGTTCGTCCAAGGTTTGAATGAGGTGGTCTAACGTGTTCGCGTTTGAGTCGCATTTGCCCGCGCATTAAAATAGGGTCGTCCAAAATGATTACGCCCGAGTAGTGTTCGTTGCGCGTTCAAATATCGAGCAACAATAGCTTCACGTGCGTAATGCGTTCGAATGCGAAGGTAGGCTTCTATATAAAACCCAAATGAGAGGCTAGGGTTATTTTATCCATTTTTCCTCTTTTACGCACCCCACCCACGACTCAAACACTTAATTTCTCTATAGATTAGCTACAAATTTGAAGGTTTCTCTTACAATCTCTTAAGCAAAATATAGCTAGGTAAGTTTCTCATTTCTACCAAGTAATTTCCATGCATTTCTAGTGTGGGTTCTTAAGTTAATCACTCAATCCTTAGATCTAAGCATGATTCTTATTTATGTTGTATGAGAGGGTTGATTTGAGTGTGGGTCTAACAAGATTACAGTGGTTATCATGATTTTGAGGTAGCCGTAGATGTTAGAGACGTCTTAGATTTCTTGTCAGCATAGTAGTTACATCATTCATGAGCATGATTAGATCATGCATACTTATTCTCACATGTTAATAGTACTTACATACGCTTTGTAGATCCTACGCAGGATATCCCGTCCAATTCCATACGACCCCACGGGCAGTAGGATCAGACCCAGCTGTTAGTAGATGCTATAGTTTTATGTTTTTCAACTTTTTGTGTTTATAGTTCAAGATTTCTCTTTATGGTTTTATAAAGCTTCGGATTTTTTCAACTTAGCTATGTTTTATGATTCAACAAGTTTTATGATACATGTCTTAGATTTACTTTAATCTCAGTTATACAAGAATAAAATATTTTCAAATGCTAGTAAAGTATGATTCCCACAGTATAGCGATCCAGATACGCTCAGTTTAGCATGGCTAATAGTTTTAGATAAACCCTCTTAGACTAATATAGCATAGCTCAGCTTTCCCTTACTTACACGGTGTTAGGTTCCACTAAGTAGGTTTTATACCCCAATATGACAATATTGGCGATGTTTGGAAGTGACAGTTATTGTCAGTACATGTTTTATTAGCAAAACTTAATTTAAGTTTAGTTGGATTTATAAAACCACTTATACTATGTTTATTTTTTTAGTGTTTACTCATTAGGTCATTCAAACGTCTTACCCCCCCTCCCCTAACTCCCAGCTTTTGGTCGTAGGATCCCTTAATAGCCGATCTCAGTGAGACTCCTTTTTGGCTAGATTTTGACAACTTGACGAGGATAGTACCAGTTGCAGTCATATGAGTCCAAGCCTTGGGTCCATTATTAGTCATTTTGTGTATTTTATTTTTTTGGCCATAAGGTCGTATGACGTAATGTACAGTGGTCATGTCAGGTTAGATACTTCAAATAGTTTATGCGTAATGAATGCACCACAGATTAGTATATTCTACATATTTGAGTTATAATAGCACATTCTTCATATATATATATATATATATATAGGTTCAATCATGGTTTGACATGTGTCTGTTGGACAATTATGGCCCATAGCATCACTATTTGTACAGATCATTGTGTTGTTGTACAAATTAACTATGTGACAAATGAAATTAAGCGTTTTTCCTTGTTTAAGGGTGTATGATGATGAGACCTTAACAAAGATAATAAATTGGTTGCAAATTTACGCGAAAAACACTCAACACATATTAAGCGTTTTTCCTTCCATTGAGTGATTCTTACTCAAGATCCAAGATTGGCACTGGTTTGTTGGCCAAAGTCAATACCTTTGTTCGTCGCGGATGTGTTTGAATCATGAAGGCTTTGTTCCATATCGGTGTCTTGTCCAAGTTGTGATTTGTTGGCCAAAGTCAAGATCATTTCTTGTCCATCAACATCGATTACGAAGCTTTCCAAAGTCAATGGGTTCCGCTTAACTGGGATCATTAAGTTTGTTGTGCCAAAGCCAAGGCTTAGTAGATTCAGAGGAAAAAGGTTAGGGAATATATTGGATATATTGGCATATATAAGATATATGTTTCGGACTTGGATGTCCATCTACTGGATCTAGGAATTGGATGGGATCCAATTGATCTTAGAGATCTACCTAGTTAATTATCATACAATTTGTTGGCCAAATTCAAGATTGTGTGTTATTTAACGGGATCCTAGCCCACTAGGAAACAAGGTTTCCCGAGTACTCCACAGAGGGTTAGAGGCTCGCCGAAAAATAGTGGGAGGCAAGTATTAAATTTGCAATATTCGTTTAGTTACTTGCCAATACGCGCTCATTTCAAATTTTTCGTCAAATAAATTAATATATTAGTTAGACTAATATTTAATGTTGTTTTAAATTAAAAAGTTGGACTGTATTCAAACTACTTCAATTAATAGTTGATTTTATAATTGGATTATAGTAATCAATATAATTGAATTTAACCTATTAAATTATAGTTGATTATATAGTGAGACTATAGTAATCATTATAATCAATAGTACCTAAAATCGTTGATTCGATAGTTGGACTATTGGAATCAAGATAAATGGAAGATTAGTGTTTAAAACACAATCCTGGGTGAAAATGTTTTTAAACGGCTTTAATTTTCAAATTGGGAATAAAATCTCAGGATAGTCCTGGGGACCGAGAAGTTACTTTATTTGATAGAGTGACGTCTCGAGCCTAAGCCCGAAGTTGAGCAAATAGTAGAACATGATATTTGGAATATTCATGTGATGATAAATTTAGTGCTTAATCCGTTATGCTTGCCGTAAAGACTCCTTAATTTCTTAGTCAGAACTAAGGATTAGATCCTTATAATATGATAATGAAATTGAAGGATCTTCATAAATCTATCCTTAGATCTTAGAAGTACAAATTGCAATAGAAAACTCTTGGAGAGTTAAAGCCAGAGTTTGCAATAGGGCAAGAAGCGCAAGGCGCATCTTACTTCGACATCCCAGAAGGCCAAGGCTTGGCCAAAGGCTTATGGGGTGTGGAAAAGGGGCAAAGGCAAAATCATTATAATCTTCTGGGAAGACAAAAGACATATCCCAATATGTCTTCCTAAACTGTGGCAAACGGGGTCACTGAAGCGTGACTGCTGTATGGACAAGGCAGACATGAAGGAAGTGAAGACGGGGCAAGGCTCTGACTTCAAATATGTTTGCCATAAACATGTTCACTACTAGTATGAAAATTGGATTTTAGATACTAAATGTGGTACATAAATATGTGCTGATGTGCAGAATCTGCTGAGATCAGGATACTGACTTCAGATGAGATCTATCTACGAATCGAAAACGGGATGAGAGTCGCTGTTTTAACCGTAGAAACCTAAGTTTAGGAACTACCATTTGGGTATGTACTTAAATTAGGAAACTGTTACAATGTAACTAGTTTGACTAGAAACATTATCTCTATATCAGGGTTTAACCCGTTGCGGGTATACCTTTATATTCTAGAACACTAAAGTGTTTTATTTTATAAAGATGATATTGAGATAAGCACATTAGATGTGAATAACAGTATTTATATTTTGAATATAAATAAATCTCAAACGTATAACATAACAAACAAATAGCTCTAACTGATTTAATCAGTTGAGACTTATTTGTGGCATTGTTGTCTGGGACACAATTAACAAGACTCGTATATCCACACTTTTGAAGAGTGGATATTAGGACGGATTTGATTCTATTCAAATGATGTCTACGAATCTAGTTTATTAGGCAAAGTGCCTAAAGTGCCTTTTACTTGGTAAAAGTGCAAGTGCCATCGATCTGTTAGCCCTCAGTCATAGTGACGTAAGTGGGCCCATGTCTAGCTAGGCTAGAGGTGGATATGAATGTTTCGTGACCTTTACGGATGTGGCATCGCGTTATGGTTATGTGTTTCTTTTGAAACACAAATCGGAAACTTTTAGAGTTTCGACACGAAGTAGACAGACAGACCGGCTAAAGTATTATACCGTCACTGTTAGACCATGGTGGAAAATACTTAAGCAATAAGTTTCTCGAATACCTGAAAGAGTATAGTATTCTTTCATAGTGGACTCCTCCCGGAACACCTCAGTTTGACGGTGTGTCCGAATAGAGAAACCAAATTTTGTTGGACATGATAAGGTTAATCATGAGTCGCTCTGAGCTACCATTTCCTTCAAGGGATACGCATAAACAGTGCAAAACTTATTTTGAATAAGGTTCCATAGAAATCTATTAGACAGACTTCATATTAGATATGAACAGGAAAGAAACTGGGTTTTCTCATTCCTGAAGATTTGGGTATGCTAGACATATGTTTGGATAATACCAAACTAGAACCCAAATCGGATAAGTGCCTAAGTTGTAGGTTATCCTAGGGAAACCAAAAGTATAGTACTTATACAACTCACAAGAGAACAATGTAATTGTTGCTCGCCATGCGGTTTTCCTAAGAGGAATACCTATATGCAGTGGTAAGTGGGAGGAAAGTAACACTCGATGAAAATCGGAGTAATACTATTCCAGGCACCGATTCCTTAATGTAACACAAATAGGTCATCAATGATGAAACTATACCAATAATCTTCGAATACACAAGAACCGCGTAAGTCGGAGAGAGTCAGAAAAAAACCTGGGAGGTATGGGTTTCTGATCTCACCTCATAAAGATGTCAATCTTATTGAGGAATACGAACTGACTACGTATGAGGAAGTGATACAAGGTATCGACTCCCTATCATGGCAAAGTGCCATGAAGTCCCAAATGGATTCCATGTATACCAACCAAGTTTGGATACTAGTTGATGTACCGAAAGGCATTGTGCCTATTGGTACTATATAAGTTTTCAAGGAAGACATACATGGAAGGCAACATACCAACGTACTAAGCTAGGCTTGTAGCGAAAAGGTATCGTTATCAACATTGTGTCGATTACGAAGAAAACTTTTAACTGTTGCCATTGTTAAATCCATTTGGATAATGTTTTCTAATGCTGCATGTTTCATTTATGAAATTTGGCAGCTGAACGTCAAAATCGCTTTCCTTAACGGAAACCTTTTGGAGGATGTTTACAACATCCTGACGGTTTTATCTTACCAAAATGAGCAAACAAGGTTTGTAAGTTAATTCGATCCATTCATGGATTGAAGCAAGAATTATGTTCTTGGAACTGATGTTTTGATGTAATCATAATGATGTATGATTTAATTCAAAACTGATATGATTCTTGTGTATATAAGGAGGTTAGTGGGAGTGCACTGACGATGATTGTCCTAAATAATGATGATATACCATTTCTTGGAAATGATAATCCCATAATAAAATCGGTGAAAGCTTGGCTTTCATGAAAATTCTCCATAGAATACTTGGGAGAGACAACCTTTATTCTAGGAATAAGGATCTACTGGGATAGATCTAAAAGTTGTTGGCACTCTCCGACAACTCGTACATTTAAAAATGTACGCGACCTGATGTCTCATACGCTTTGAGCATATGGAGTCACAATTGGGCCAATCCAAGTGATAGTCACTGGATTGATGTTAAGAACATCCTTTAGTATCTTAGATGAACAAAGGATATTTTCTTATACTATAGAGAAGGAGAACTTGAAGTGATTGGGTTCACCGTTGCAAGTTTCCTAACCGATAAAAATGATTATAAGTCGTAATAAAGGTAATATATAGTTTGAATAATGGAACAGTGAGCAGGAAATCTTCCAAGCAAGATACTGTTACCGAATAAACAACAAAAGCAGAATATTGCTGCAGCTGAGGCAGCAATAGAAGCCTTTTGGATCGATAATAATCCTAATCAGATTAGGAGTAGTTCTGTTAGCAGCTGAGCTAGGCTACAACACAGGCTAAAGAATTAATGGTCTCATCAACGATCCAGATAAATACTTCAATATTCATCTGATTCGTTCGGATCATACATCGTGGCGATGTGATGATCGAATACATCACATCAAATGATAATACATACAAATCTGCTAACAAAGGCCTTTCCTCAGCAGCAGTTTGAGCGAACCGTACATAGTTCGGGTGTAGGACACTTAAGTGATTGGCTATAGGCCAAGTGGGAGATTGTTGGACAATTATGGCCCATAGCATCACTATTTGTACAGAACATGGTGTTGTTGTACAAATTAACTATGTGACAAAGGAAATAGCCCTTTTATCATTTGTAATTAGATTACCAAGATGCATAAATGATAGAAGGTCCATATGATTAGATCCGGATTGAGATGATATGAGACAGTATCAATCCATAAAGGTTTAATCATTAAATATCCATAGTCAGAGTATTATCGAGATTGGACATCGATAATGCGTAAAAGACTAGTATTACACTTGTGCGCGTTGTGGGAGCATAACGGCATAGTTCTCATATATTTGGGTATAGGATACTCATGCAAGTGTAATAGGAGGTTGTGTTTACCGATGGTATGGAAACAGCTTCGCTCTGGATAGACCCCTCGGAATTCCATTGGTAGTATGACTATGTGTCTATGGAAGTCCGAATCAGGGTAGGTGTATTTGGTCTTAACCTGAGACTTGCACCGCTAATACTTGCGACAATCAATATACTTTGGTTTTGGTCGTTCAGGGCTTTAACAGGTTCTGTGTACGCCTCTTCTGAGGATATTGAAAATCGTAGTGTATTGGGTGTGATGTCGAGATGGAAGTATCACTCCAGTCATAGTGGAGATGATGATCACGTAGGATACGGAACTGGTGCTCTTATATGCTGTAGCTATCGGGATATTATGACTAGGTCATGTTTATCCGATTATAGAGACTAGTTACCAGAGATCTTATATGTGCTTCGTACGGGGCAGACACGATTCCAGCCCCAGGCCTTGCACGTGACATCCGATACTGGATCGTAATACGCAATACTACGTATACTACGCCTCATAAAGATTACATATTCCTTTAAGAATATTTCTGGAGAATTGGGTAGGCACGGTGCTTTGCTAAAAGCCAACCATATCTAGTAAATCGGTAAAAACGTAGTACTAGGTACGTACGTGTTTGGATAATCTGACGACCGGATTTACTGCCAACATATCCGGGGATCTCATGGGTCGCTTACCGAAGATTCACCGATGACGTATGACTCACACTTTATTAATCTGGGATTAATTATATGAGAGAGAAAATTAATCTGGGATTAATTACGGAGATATTTTATCTGGGATAAAATATTATTTAAAGAGAGTCAACAATTAATTTGGAATTAATCAATAAAATAATATATTCGATATATTATACAAAATTGGATTTCGACGCGGAATTAAAATTAGATTTTAATTCGGGCGAACGAGTTAATTTAGAATTAATTCGTTAGCGACGTGAATAGTAATTTTGCTAGGCATAATTATTTAATCAAATTTGATTTAATTACGTCGCAACGGAAAATTCGTTAATTCAGAATTAGCGAACCCGAGCCTGGGAGTGTTTGCGGGCCCACTCGCATTTCGAATTCAAGTGCGGCCCACAAGTCACATCACGCGTCACATCACTTGTCATTCATGTGATGGATGTCTTGTCACTTTGAGTGATTGACAACCAGTCACTATTCATGAGTGATGTGAGTTGTTGGAAGGCATTAATTGCCATTTTGCCTCCAAAATTATTTAAGTTTTTTGGAAAAGCTTTTACTAATTTGGTAGAGATTTTTGGTATATGTTTGATTAGGTTTTAGAAACCAAAAACCAGACATAACTCTCTCTCTCTCTTCTCCTCTAAGTTTCGGCCTTGGGCTAATTTTCTTTCTTCTCATTTTCTCTCAATGCCGAGAGTTGATGAAGGCAATGTGAAGCTTTGTTGCATATTTTCACAAGTGCTAGCACACTTTAGGAGTCTTACAAAGGTGATAGGGAAACCCATCTATGAGCATGGAATGCACACTTAAAGCTTGGAGCTTGAAGAACTCATGGAGCACAAAAATGGAGGCCATTGCCGAGAGCACCTTCGAGGAAAAGCTTGAAGATTTTTTGTTGTTCCTCGCATCGCAAAAGCCGATCAATGTAAGTATGATTCCGCCATACTTCTTTTGAGTATTCACACATGTTTCTATGCTTAAATTGATCTTGGGACTAACCTAGAAACCCAACAGTGTCCACATGTTATTTCATGTCATGCATATCTAGTACAGAGGCTTATGGAGGCGGTAAGTATGTCTCATGCCTGTCATATCTCGAATATACTAGGATGTGATAAAATTGGTATCAGAGCGTCAGGTTTATATGACCATATGACTATAGTGGTAGGGTTATGATGTTTTGTATACGTGGTATGTCTGGGATACATGTATGTAAGGCATCACCCTTCTGGGTTCCATCGACTCCAAATAGGTTCTTTAATTCATGTTACTAGCCTTTAATATCCCTTACCGCTTAATCTCTCTCTTTCTTTTATCCTCAGAATAGAATCGATAGCCCCCAAAAGATGTTTGCCCGCTAGTGTAAATCCAGTTACCCGCGCTCCTATTCAAACCCCTTAGGAACCTCAAGAATCTGTAAAGGAACCTAGTGCGGCCCCTGGGTAAGTGACCTAGCTCACGATATGCGATGCATACATCAGTCCATGAACCAATTACTGGAATTACTTTCCCACCAACATCAGCCTCATCCAACACCACCTCCAAGTGGACAGTAACCCTCATCCACCTCAGCACCGCCTCCCGTAAATATTCAGACAACGGTCCAGATTCCATATGAACCTAGGCAGACACTGGTAGTTTCACTCCCCGATTTCAGTAAGATTCACCCTCTGACCTTCTCTGGTATAGATTTTGGTGTTGGTCCTAGTGGGTTTATTGAGGATTCCCATAAGATTTCTATGGCATTGGGCTGCACACCAGTAAGATAGGTTGAGCTTGTCAGTTTCCAGCTGAGAAAATGTTCTATATGAGTGGTTTTTTGGACAATTATAACCCATAGCGTCACTATTTATAAAAGACATTGTGGTTTTTGTACAAATTAACTATGTGACAATGAAAATTGCATTTTATCATTTTGTAATTTGATTACTTAAATATATAAATGATAAAAGTCCTTATGATTAGTTCTGGATTATAAGATATGAGACAATATCAATCCATAAAGGTTTAATCATTAAATATCCCTAGTCGTAGTAATATCGAGACTGGACATCGATAATGCGGAATAGACTAGTATTGCATTTGTGCGTGTTATGGAAGCGTAACATCATAGTTCTCATATATTTAAGTATTGGATACTTATGCAAGTGTGATAGGAGGTTGTGTTTACAGAAACAGCTTCGCTCTGGATAGACCCCATGGAATCCCATTGGTAGTATGACTATGTGTCTATGAGAATCCGCTTCAGGGTAGGTGTATTTGGTCTTAACTTGAGACTTACATCGCTAGTACTTGCGACAATCAATACGCTTTGGTTTTGGTCGTCCGGGACTTTAACAGGTTCTGTGTACGCCTCTTCTGGGTTTATTGAGAATCGTAGTGTATTGGGTGTGATGTCAAGATGGAAGTATCACTTCAGTCATATGGAGATGATGATCACGCAGGGATACAGAACTGGTACTCTAATGTGTTGCAACCATCGGGATAATATGACAAGGTCATGATTATCCAATTAAAGAGACTAGTTGCTTGTGATCCGATATATGCTTCGTACGGGGTAGACATTATTCCAGCCCCAGACCTTGCATGTGACATCCGATACTGGATCGCAATACGCAATACTACGTATACTACGCCTGACATAGATTATATATTCCTTTAAGAATATTTCTGGAGAATTGGGTAAGCACGGTGCTTTGCTAGAAGCCAACCATGTCTCGTAAATCGGTAAGAATGTAGTACGAGGTACTCACATGTTCGGATAGTCCGACGACCGGATTTACTGCCAACATATCCAGGGATCTCATGGGTCGCTTCCCGATGATTCACCGATGACGTATGATTCGAACATAATTAATTTAGGATTAATTACAGAGAGATTTTATCTGGGATAAAATACTATTAGATGAGAGAGAACGATTAATTTAGAATTAATCGATAAAATAATATATTCGATATATTAAATGAAATTAGATTTCATAACGGAATTAAAATTGGATTTTAATTTGGGCGAACGAATTAATTTAGAATTAATTTGCGAGCGACGTGAATAGTAATTTTTCTATGCATAATTATTTAATTAAATTTGATTTAATTACGTCGCAACGGAAAATTCGTTAATTCGGAATTAACGAACCCGATCCCAAATGTGTTTGCGGGCCCACTCAGATTTTGAATTTAGTGGGGCCCACAAGTCACATCGCAAGTCACTTTAGTGATGGAAGTCATGTCACATTTTTGTAATTGACATCTAGTCACTATTGGTGATGGGAGTAGTTGGAAACTTTAATTGCTTTTTCCCTCCAATTTTTGGTAAAGCCTTTTTGGAAAAGGATATACCATTTTTGCCTTTGACTTTTCAAGACTTGTATTTTGTTTTAGAAACAAAACAAAGGAAAAACAAAAACTCCCTCTTTCTTTCTCACCTTGGCCGAATACTACAAGGATTATTGGGGAAATTTTGTTGCAAAATTTCTCCATTGCTAGCACACAAATATTCATACTAGGTGATAGGGAAACCAATCCCAAGAGCTTGGAATCCATCTCAAAGCTTGGAGCTTGGACATCATCTTCAAAGAGAAAGCTTGGAGACTTTCAAAGGGAGCAAAATTTTGTTCTACACATATCCTACAATCCGATCAAAGTGAGTATATTTCTGCTATTCTCCTTTACGTATTCACACTATTTTATGCTTGGATTGATCTTGGGATGACTTTAGAAACCTAACAATGGTATCATGGAGCCTATTCGAGCATGAAATATGATTATGGTTTATATACTAAAATTTGGGTAAATTTGATTTGAGCATGTTTTGATCAAATTGTTTGTTTGAGTATGCTTGTATGTTGATAACTTAGAGTTATGCATGATCAATTTTAGGAAAAATTAATTGGATTAATTTTCCCCAAATTATATGTGTTGGTCGAATGGTACTTAAACCCTAGGTCATGGTGATTTTTGTTTTTTAAATCATTTGATGCGTTTAAAGACATGAAATATATTGATTTGTGATTTAATTGGATTGAAATCAAAATCGGATTTAAAAATCCCTAATTGCCGTGACCAATATAGCATGAAAATGAGTTGATTTTGTTTCAATAATGTTGGACATGAATTGAAAATATTAATGCATGATTAATTGATTAAACTAGTATTTTGGAAATATTAATTTAGATAATTAATTAGTGCAATACACTTTAATTAATTAAATTTTAAAATTTGGAAAATTAGAATTTAATTAATTGGGCTTAATTTGGAATTGGGCTAAAAAAATGTTATATTTGGGCCTAATGGGCTTGGTTGGGCCAAGTTGGTTTAGGACAATTGGATTGGATCCAAATTGGGCCTAAACCATTCCATTAAGTCCAAATATAACAAATGGGCCTTTAAACATTTAATTGGGCCTAATGGGCCAAAATTGATTTCTTGACAAATAGGGTGATTCCTTACTTGGGCCTTGGTATTTGGGTTTGACCCATATTGACCAAAGGCCATGCCTTAAGAAATTAATAGAAAGCCCATTGGACTTTAATTAAATGGACATTGGATGTTAATTGGGCTTTGAGACCCATTAAGATTAGATTTAGAATCTAAGTCGTAAAGGCCCATTAAAAAGTGTAATTATTTAATTTGGAATTAAATATAGAATTAGTATTGAATACAAATTAAATTAGATTTAAATTGTAGTTCGATATAATTCAAGAATTCGTACTTTGAGTACTTATTCTAAAACGAGTTGGACTCGTGCAAATCAAATAGTTGTTTGAACATTGGATGTTCACATTATTCAAAGATTAATTAATTGGATTAGATTGATTGAATAACATGCTTTGTGTGAATACATGGATGTGTTGTATGAATAATGTATATCAGATGGATATTAGAAGGGTGAGGGCAATTTTGGAAATTGTTGTAATAAATTTAGAATTTATTAAATTGGACCTGCGTGTCCAACCTTTATCTCTCGATTCTTTGTAATTCTCTTCTCACCTAATTACCCTCAATGTTAATGAGGTTTTTTTAATTGTATTATGTAATTGGGTAGAAATTAGAATAGTGCTAGCCGGGGAGAGGAAATGGAGTGATTTGTTCTAGGAACAATTTGTGAGATATCCATCCGCATATCATTATTAATTTATTTACCGCGCCTTATTATGCTTTTAGAATGCATGCTTAAGGGTGTATGATGAGACCTAAACAAAGATAATTAATTGGTTGCCAATTACGCGAAAAACCCTCAACAAATATTAAGTGATTTCCTTCCATTGAGTGATTCATTCTCAAGATCCAAGATTGGCACTGGTTTGTTGGCCAAAGTCAAGACCTTTGCCCATCGCCGATGTGTTTGAATCATGAAGGCTTTGTTCCATATCGTATGTCTTGTCCAAGTTGTGATTTGTTGGCCAAAGTCAATATCACTTCTTGTCCATCGACATCGATTACGAAGCTTTCCAAAGTCAATGGGTTCCGCTTAACTGGAATCATTAAGCTTGTTGTGCCAAAGCCAAGGCTTAGTTGATTCAGAGGAAAAGGTTAGGAAAATATATTGGATATATTGGCATATATATTGTATATATGTTTCGGACTTGGAGGTCCACCTACCGGATCTAGGAATTGGATGAGATCCAATTGATCTTAGAGATCTACCTAGTTAAATATCATACATCTTGTTTGCCAAAGTCAATGTTGTGTGTTATTTAACGGGATCCTAGCCCACTAGGAAACTAGGTTTCCCAAGTACTCAACAGAGGGTTAGAGGCTCGCCGAAAAATAGTGGGAGGCCAGTATTGAATTTGCAATTTCGTTCAAATACTTGGCTTTACGCGCTTTCAAATTTTTTTCGTCAATAAATATTTATTAGTTGGACTAATATTTTATTATTTTTCTTGTGACAGTTAGACTGTACCCATACATCGTTAATTGAATAGTTTGACTATTGCAATTAAGATGACAGGAAAGTTGAGCATTAGAGATATTATCATGGGCGACAATGTCTTTAATGGCGCGAACTTTCAAGATTGGGACATGAATCTCAGGATTGTCCTGGGATCCGGGAAGTTACTCTACACTATAGAGAGACCTCTTGGGCCTAAGCCTAGATCTGATCAGATAGTTGAGCTAAAGCTTTGGAAGACTCATAGCGATGACAACTTCACTGCTCAATCTATAATGCTTGCTGCTATGACTCAACAATTTCATCGTCATAACAAGGGATTGGATCCCTATAATATGATGGCGAAGTTGCATGATCTTCATCGATCTAATCTTAGATCGCAGAGATATGAGTTGTAAAAGAAGCTCTTTCGCGCTTGCATGTCAGAGGGTACATCTGTTGAGCACCATGTGCCGCAGATGATTGCTGACATTGAGCAGCTGGGACAGATGGGCATTGTCTTCGAGGCTGATACTTCTATAGATTTGATCTTACAGTCTCTGCCCGACACTTGGAGTGGGTTCATCATGAACTACAATATGATGAACCAAGACCATACTCTTGGAGAGTTAATGTCCACACTGCGCGAAGCAGAAAAGGAGCTCCTAAAGGGCAAGAAGCGCGAGGCACACTTCGCTTCAACATCTCAGTCTCCCAAGGTTTGGCCTAAGGCGACTGGAGGTGTAAAGAATAAGAAAGGCAAGGCCAAATCGTCAAAACCTTCTGGGAAGGGTAAGGACAAATCCCAAGATGTATGTCTGCAGTGCGGGAAGCAGGGTCACTGGAAGCGTGACTGCCGCGAGTACAAGGCACACATGAAGGAAATCAAAGCGGGCAAAGCACCGGCTTCAGGTATGTTTGTTATAGAAATAAACATGTCTACTACCAGTTTTAAAATTTGGATTTTTGATTCTGGATGTGGTACTCATATATGTACTGATATGCAGGATCTGCAGATTAGCAGGAGACTGGCCTCAGGAGAGATTGACCTCCGCGTTGGAAATGGGACACAAGTCGCCATTTTGGCCGTTGGCACTTATGTTTTGGAACTGCCCTCGGGGCATGTACTTAAACTTTCAGACTGTTATTATGTACCTAGTTTGACTAGGAATATTATTTTTGTATCTATGTTAGCCCAATATGGGTATACTTTTGTATTTAGAAACACTGGGTGTTTTATGTATAAAAATGATATGGAGATTTGCACTGCTGATGTAAATAATGGTCTTTATATTTTGAATATAAATCAATCCCAAACATATAATGTAACAAACAAAAGGCTTAAACTAAGTAACAAAGATGAAACTTATATGTGGCATTGTCGTCTGGGACACATTAATAAGACTCGCATATCCACACTTTCGAAGAGTGGGTACTTGGTCGGATTTGATCCAAATTCATATGACGTCTGTGAATCTTATTTATTAGGCAAAATGCCTAAAACACCTTTTAGCGGAAAGGGTGTACGTGCCACCGAACTGTTAGCCCTCGTTCATAGTGACGTATGTGGGCCCATGTCTAGCCAGGCTAGAGGTGGATATGAATACTTTGTAACCTTTACGGATGATGCATCGCGTTATGGTTATGTGTATCTTATGAGACACAAATCGGAAATCTTTGAGAAATTCAAAGAGTTTCGACACGAAGTAGAAAAATAGAGCGGCAAAAGTATTAAGACATTACGGTCGGATCGTGGTGGCGAATACTTAAGCAATGAGTTTCTTGATTACTTGAAAAAATATGGTATTCTTTCACAGTGGACTCCTCCCGGAACACCGTAATTAAACGGTGTGTTCGAACGGAGAAACCGAACTTTGTTGGACATGGTAAGGTCTATGATGAGTCGCACAGAGCTACCTATGTCGAGGCCCAGTACATCATCAGTTTTGGGATGCGTCCCAGGGTCGAGGCCCACATTGTCAGTGGTATTGAGATGTGTCCCAGGGTTGAGGCCCCCGTTGTCAGTTACAGTTATTGGGATGCGTCCCAGGGTCGAGGTCCACTGCATCATCAACTCAGTTCGAAGCAGAAGGCAAGTCAGGTGGCAGCTAGCGAGCCAGGTAAGTAAAAATACATTGCATAACTTTGATATGATTGTCATTGTCACACACTGCACAAATCCCATCAAAGTGGGGGCGACTGTAGGCACTGCATTTTTGCATATAAGTCCCGATGATGAGTCTCACATGGAGACACTACCTCTTTAAGTTGTGGAAGTCGCGGGAAACGGACGTCGGAAGGGAAGAGTCAGAAATTGACACCTTGTTGGATTTAATTCGTTTGCTTAGCTTCGGGTTTGCTCGTTAAGCCTCTGTTTTAAACTTATCCTTAGCCCAAAACCCCCGCAAGTCACACACCAAGCCCATACATCACCAAACCACACACCAAGCCCACCAAAACAAACCAAATACACGCCCAAAGCCTCTAACCCCACGCCCACCTCCATCCAAAATAACAAAATCACACATTAAACACATGCTAAAATCAAGACAAATCACCTTCCCAAATTAAAGAAATCAAATCAAATCAAATTAAATCATATTCCTAATTAAAAGAGATCAAATCAAATCAACCCAAATCACATCCCTAATTAAATAGATTTTTCCTTATAGCACACTAATTAAAATATCCCCCCATAATTACACAATATTCTTTCCCTATTCACATAAGGTAAACCCCAACCCTTGCCTATAAAAAGAAGCCTAAACCAAACCTTAGAGGCCCTAGCTCATTCATGCCCCTCCTCTCTCTCCCTAAGAGCATTCACACACCTAAGACGCAAAGAAAAACCCTCCTCCATTACCGTGAAATAACCTTGAAATCTCCCCTCAAGTTGCCGCACAAACAGCCACCAAAAACCCTAGCAACTACCAGCCCACACTTCACCAGCCTAAAACGCACACAACCCTCACCAGGAAACAACAACCAACCGGCTAAACTACTCCCTCACACATAACAGCCCTTTAACACAAACCCTCACGCATCCACAGTCCACTCATCACAACCTCACACACACAATAACTCAACACACAACCCTCACGCACCCACAGTCCACTCATCACAGCCTCACGCACCCACAGTCCACTCATCACAACCTCACGCACACACTCACTCAACACACAACCCTCAAGCAGACACTCACTCAACACACAGCCTCACGCACACACAGCCCTCATGCACACATAGCCCCAAGACTGCCCTCTACATTACCAAAAAGTCAACCCTGAAACAGCCCTCCAACATCACAAAACAGCCCCAGAAACCAGCCCATGCACTGCCGCAAACAGTGCAAAATCACCCTTGATAACAATCCCTACACACCACAAAACAGCCCCTGAAAACAGTGTCAAAACAGTGAGCAAACAGCAGCCCAAAACAGCGAGGCAATGAAGGAAAACAACGCACCAGTAAATCGAAAAAGTTGCAGAGCATTAACCCTTCCGAAAACCGCGTAGTGCACTTCCAAGAGACGACTTAAGAGGTTAGACCTGAGGGCACCCTTTTTATTTATTCTCCTTTATTTTTTTATTTATCTTCTTATTTTACTTCGCATGAGTATTGTTGATTGGTGTATGCTATGACCATGGGATGAATGAAATATGTGTTATCTCTCTTGGTATATCGGATGAAAACCCAGACGTAAATTCCGTAGCCGAATCTGAATAGAAGGTAGTGCGGTTTGTACTTGGGAAACAACTCCACGTACCACTTGAGAAACACACATATTTTGTTTCATCCAATCTAATGTTTATGCATGATCTAGTCGTTTAGTATTTTATTTATTTTTCTAAGCATGATTTAGTCGTTTAGTATGTTATTTATTTTTCTAAGCATGATTTAGTCGTTTAGTATGTTATTTATTTTTATGCATGATTTAGTTGGTTATTTCCAAGCATGATTAGTTATTTCTTTCGCATTAGGAATTTAATTTATGTTTATGTTTAGGTTGTTATTTATTTTTTGCTTTAATAATTCAATATATTCATGAGATTGCATGTTTGCCGTTATTTCGACTTACTTTTATGCATACAAACTTATATATAGGTTATATGCAAACTTAGATATAGGTTGTACGCGAACTTAGATGTAGGTTATTGTTACGTAGACTTGGTTAGATTATTGCACAAATCCATTCATTACAAGTGGCATAAGTAAGGGACCATTCTGAACCCAACGGTTTGAGGTCTTCCCTTGCGAGGGGTGAGTGCGGCCTTAAATTATTTTTCCAGTTCACACTGGGTGGCGACACCATTTTATTTCTCCGGTTTAGTTCTCCCGCGGGCTACTCCATACTCCCAACCAAGCCGCGAGCCTGGAACAGCGTCGCTGATTTCTGTGTCCTACAGGTATCGTCAATGACATGGTGTCGATTATGACGAAACTTTTTCACCCGTTGCCATGATTAAATCCATTCGGATTATGCTTGCTATTGCTGCATATTTTGATTACGAGATATGGCAGATGGACTTCAAAATCGCTTTCCTTAACAGAAACCTTTTGGAGGATGTTTATATGCAACAGCTTGACGGTTTTGTCGTACCAAGACTTGCAAACAAGGTTTGTAAGTTAAATCGATCCATTTATGGATTGAAGCAAGCATCACGTTCTTGGAACCAACGTTTTGATGAGATCATAAAAGAATATGATTTCGTTCAAAACGAGGATGATCCTTGTGTATATAAGAAGGTTAGTGGGAGCGCACTGACATTCATTGTCCTTTACGTTGATGATGTATTGCTTATTGGCAATGACATTCCCATGCTACAATCGGTGAAAGCTTGTCTTTCATTAAAATTCTCCATGAAAGATCTGGGAGAAGCAGCCTTTATTCTAGGAATAAAGATCTATCGGGATAGATCTAGAAAGCTGCTTGGACTCTCCCAGAGCACGTATATTGACAAAGTGTTGAAGAGATTCAACATGGATCAGTCCAAGAGGGGACTGTTGCCAGTGTCACATGGCGTCACTCTATCTAAGGACACGTGTCCTAAAAATAAAGATGAGAGAGACAACATGAGCCGAATCCCGTTCGCCTCGGCAGTCGGATCGATTATGTATACCATGATATGTACGCGACCTGATGTCTCGTATGCTTTGAGCATGTGTAGTCGCTATCGGGCCGATCCAGGTGAAGGTCACTGGATGGTGGTTAAGAATATCCTTAAGTATCTTAGACGAACTAAGAATATTTTCTTAATCTATGGAGATGGAGAACTTGAGGTAACTGGGTTTACCGATGCAAGTTTCCAAACCGATAAAGACGACTGTAAGTCGCAATCAGGGTACATATTTTGTTTGAATAACGGAGCAGTAAGCAGGAAATCTTCCAAGCAAGAGACTGTTGTCGATTCAACAATAGAAGCGGAGTACATTGCTGCAGCTGAAGCAGTAAAATAGGCAGTTTGGATCCGTAAATTCCTAACTGGATTAGGAGTAGTTCCGTTAGCAGCTGAGCCCGTTCCATTGTATTGTGACAATAATGGGGCTACAGCGCAGGCTAAGGAACCGCAGTCTCATCAACGATCCAAGCATGTTCTTCGACGTTTCCATCTGATTCGTGAGATCATACATCGTGGCGATGTGAAGATCGAGAAGGTCGCATCAGAGGACAACATTGCAGATCCGCTGACGAAAGCTATTCCTCAGCAAACGTTTGAGCGACATGTACATAGTTCAGATGTTAGATGCTTGAGTGACTGGCTATAGGCCAAGTGGGAGATTGTTGGACGATTATGACCCATAGTGTCACTATTTGTAAAAGACATTGTGGTTTTTGTACAAATTAACTATGTGACAATGGAAATTGCATTTTATCATTTTGTAATTTGATTACTTAAATATATAAATGATAAAAGTCCTTATGATTAGTTCCGGATCATAAGATATGAGACAATATCAATCCATAAAGGTTTAATCATTAAATATCCCTAGTCGTAGTATTATCGAGACTGAACATTGATAATGTGGAATAGACTAGTATTGCACTTGTGCGTGTTATGGAAGCGTAACATCATAGTTCTCATATATTTAAGTATTTGATACTTATGCAAGTGTGATAGGAGGTTGTGTTTACCGATGGTACGGAAACAGCTTCGCTTTGGATAGACCCCGCGAAATCCCATTGGTAGTAGGACTATGTGTCTATGGGAATCCGCTTCAGGGTAGGTGTATTTGGTCTTAACCTAAGACTTACATCGCTAGTACTTGCGACAATCAATACGCTTTGGTTTTGGTCGTCCGGGACTTTAACAGGTTCTGTGTACGCCTCTTCTGGGTTTATTGAGAATCGTAGTGTATTGGGTGTGATGTCAAGATGGAAGTATCACTTCAGTCATATGGAGATGATGATCACGCATGGATACAGAACTGATACTCTAATGTGTTGCAACCATCGGGATAATATGACAAGGTCATGATTATCCGATTAAAGAGACTAGTTTCTTGTGATCCGATATATGCTTCGTACGGGGCAGACACTCTTCCAGTCCCAGGCCTTGCATGTGACATCCGATACTGGATCGCAATACGCAATACTACGTATACTACGCCTGACATAGATTATATATTCCTTTAAGAATATTTCTGGAGAATTGGGTAGGCACGGTGTTTTGCTAGAAGCCAACCATGTCTCGTAAATTGGTAAGAACGTAGTACGAGGTACTCACGTGTTCGGATAGTCCGACGACTGGATTTACTGCCAACATATTCAGGGATCTCATGGGTCGCTTCCCGAAGATTCACCGATGACGTATGATTCGAACATAATTAATCTAGGATTAATTACGGAGAGATTTTATCTGGGATAAAATACTATTAGAAGAGAGAGAATGATTAATTTGGAATTAATCGATAAAATAATATATTCAACATATTAAATGAAATTAGATTTCATAACGGAATTAAAATTGGATTTTAATTTGGGCGAACGAATTAATTTAGAATTAATTCGCGAGCGACGTGAATAGTAATTTTGCTATGCATAATTATTTAATTAAATTCGATTTAATTACGTCGCAACGGAAAATTCATTAATTCGAAATTAACGAACCCGACGTGAATGTGTTTGCGGGCCCACTAGGATTTTGAATTTAGTGGGGCCCACAAGTCACATCGCAAGTCACATCGCAAGTCACTTTAGTGATGGAAGTCATGTCACCTTTTTGTGATTGACATCTAGTCACTATTGGTGATAGGAGTAGTTGGAAACTTTAATTGTTTTTTCCCTCCAATTTTTGGTAAAGCCTTTTTGGAAAAGGATATACCATTTTTGCCTTTGACTTTTCAAGACTTGTATTTTGTTTTAGAAACAAAACAAAGGAAAAACAAAAACTCTCTCTTTCTTTCTCACCTTGGCCGAATACTACAAGGATTATTGGGGAAATTTTGTTGCAAAATTTCTCCATTGCTAGCACACAAATATTCATACTAGGTGATAGGGAAACCAATCCCAAGAGCTTGGAATCCATCTCAAAGCTTGGAGCTTGGACATCATCTTCAAAGAGAAAGCTTGGAGACTTTCAAAGGGAGCAAAATTTTATTCTACACACATCCTACAAGCCGATCAAAGTGAGTATATTTCCGCTATTCTCCTTTACGTATTCACACTATTTTATGCTTTGATTGATCTTGGGATGACTTTAGAAACCCAACATGGTTTACCTCCCATCAATAGGAGGAGTGATTTAAACCCACCGTTGGCTTGGCCAAAGTTCAGCAAGGCCTTTATGGCCCGTTTCTTGCCTAAGAGCGTTCGGGGTCCTAGAACCCAGGAATTTGAGCTCTTGGAGCAGACGGAGAAGATGTCGATTACAGATTATGACATACGATTCAGGTGACTCTCTCGATACACTCTGTATTTGATAGGTACATAAATGATGAAGGTAGAACGGTTTGTCAATGGTCTGAGGGATTATCTGTACAGGTCAATACAAATAACAGATTTGACCATGTATTTCGATATGTTTGATGCTACCAGGCGATCAGAATTGAGTGTAAAGCTAAGAGGGAATCCAAAAAGAAGAGCAAGATATAGACGGTAGGGAGATCTCTGTCGGTTGGGTACAGCAAGGCTCAGTGTGAGCCCGTAGATCAGAATGCTCCCTTAAAAAAAATGTGTCTGCAGGTTAGGTACCGATTCAAAAGCCAAGGCAAGACGTTGAATCTCAGGTGGCCTACTCAGCACCACCATTTCAATTTAAGTACCATTTATGTCAGACTTGTGGGAAAAACCATATGGGACTGTGTAAGAGAGGGATTTTTAGTTGCTTCAGGTGTGGTCTGTCGGACTCCCCTTTTGGTAGCCACCCTTATAGGGCACTCCATCCCAATAAATCATGTTATCAGTTCTTGTGAAATCCAAGTGGGTGACGACATATTCCCAATCGATCTTATCTTATTAGATTTGTTAGATTTCAACATCATTTTGGGGATGGATTAACTTTCCATTTGTTACGCTACAATTGATTGTAGAGAGAAGATTATTACGTTTCATGTACCTAACGTTTATGCTTATCAAGGGAATAAGAGCAAAGTTCCCGATAATCTTATATCTGTGATACAGGCCAGCAAGCTGCTTGTAAAGGGTACGTGAGCTACTTGGCATTCGTGCATGACATCATCGGTAGCGAAGTAAGCATTGACTAAGTTCTGGTAGTCAAATATTATCTAGATTTATTTTCCAGAATGACTATCTAGAATTTCTTTAGACTTGGAGATAGAGTTCTACATCGATCTACTACTGGAGACCCATCATATTTTGGTTCCTTTGTATCACGTAGCCCCAGCAGAACGTAAAGAATTGAAGGTGCAATTGCAGGATCTTCTTGAAAAAGGCTTCTTACGCCCAAGTACCTCACCTTGGAGTGCTTTTGAATTATTTGTCAAGAAGAATGATGAGACATTCAGACTGTGCATTGATTATTGACAGCTCAATAAGGTTACAATTATGAACAAGTACCTTCTACCTAAGATTGATGACTTATTCGATCAGCTTCAATGAGCCCGATACTTCTCCAAGGTATATCTCAGGTCAGGGTATGATTAGCTCAAAATTCGAGACTTAGATGTTCTCAATACTACTTTTCATGCCTTATAGACATTATGAATTAGAGACTCAGATATCTTTTGGACTCACTAATACTCTAGTTGCATTCATGGATCTCATGAATAGAGTGTTAAGGCCCATTTTAAATCAATTTATCATTGTCTTTATTGATGATAACTTAATTTACTCCCCCAACACAGAAGAATATAAGAAACATCATCCTATTGTATATTTGTATTACATATCCTGAAGGACCGTAAGCTCTATGCCAAATTCTCCAAGTGTGAATTTTGGATTTTAGAAGTGACGTTCCTAGGTCATGTTGAATCAAGAAGTGAGATCTCAGTTGATCCCATAAAAGTTGAAGCAGTTTAGATTTGGCCTAGACCTACCAGTGTAATGAAAATCGGGAGTTTTCTGGGTTAGCGGGGTACTATCGTAGGTTCACAGAGAAATTCTCCCAGAATTCTATGCCATTAACTAGTTGACTCAAAAGAATGTCAAATTCTTGGGTCATATGCATGTGAATAGAGTTTTCAAGAGCTTAAGTAGCGACTAACCAAAACACCTCTTTTAGCATTGCCTTCGAGAATGGGTGGCTTCATGGTATATTGTGATGCTTCCAGGATTGGTTTAGGGTATTGATGCAGCATAGTAAGGTTATCGCTAATGCTTTTAGGAAACTGAAGAGGTATTAGCAGAATTACCCTACGTATGACTTAGAGATGGTGGCGGTTATCTTTGCCCTCAAAATCTTGAGGCACTACCTTTATGGGGAGACGTTTGAGGTTTTTAGTGTTCATAAGAATCTCAAATACATTACAGAATAGAAGGGCCTAAACTTAAGACAAAGAGATTGGGTGAGGCTATTGAATGATTATGAGTGCTCAATCAACTATTACCTAGGAAAAGCTAACGTGGTGGTGGATGCTTTAAGCAGGAATTCGATCAGCAGTCTATCTCACATATCAGCGAACAAAAGGGTTTTAGTTAAAAAGTGGCAGACATGTATAAGCAACATAATTCAATTCCAAATTTCAAACTCTGCAGTACCGGTCGCTCATGTACAAGTCACACCATTGATACTATATGTGATTTCTGAAGCCCAATCGACAGACTCTTCCATTCAGAGCTTGAAGAAAAAATCACAATATGACAGCACTTACAGAATTCATGACAAAGGTCTTCTCTGATATCGGGATAGAGTTGTAGTTCTGCCAGTTTCAGACTTGAAGGAAACGATATTCGATAGACCACATGCGTCTTCTTACACGATGAAACTAGGTATGTCCAAGATGTTTCATGACCTAAAACAGTTTTACTGGTGGGATGGTATGAAAAAGGATATAGCGGAGTATGTATCCAAGTGTCTGACCTGTCAATAAGTTAAAAAAAGAACATTAGAAACCAACAGGCACGCTTCAAATTTTAGAAACCAGCAAACACGCTTCAAATTTTAGAGATACCGAGTAGGAATGGGACAAGATAACGATGGATTTCGTAGTGGGTCTACCGATAACCCAAAGATGCCATAATTCTATTTAGGTTATAGTGGACAGACTTACCAAATCAGCTCACTTCCTTCCAATTAAGTCTACTTTCACGGCGGCTCAGTACGTAAGAATTTACTTTGACAACATAGTATCATTGCATCGAGTTCTCATTTCCATTATCTTAGACAGATGTGTGCAGTTCACTGTCAAGTTTTGGCAATCTTTTCAGCACGTATTGGGAACCCAACTCCAGTTCAGCATATTCATCCTCAGATTGATGGTCAGTCAGAAAGGAACATCCAAACCTTGGAAGATATGCTAAGAGCTAGCACCTTAGACGTTGGAGGGATTTGGGACAAGCATTTACCCTTGATCGAGTTTGGTTACAACAATAGCTATCACTCAAGCATTCAGATGTCCCCATTCAATGCTTTGTATAAGCGCAGGTGCCGATCTCCGATAGGCTGGTTCGAAGTGGGTGAAGTCAGACTCTTGGGTCCGGATTTGGTCCAAGATTCAGTTGAAAATGTCAAACTGATATGAGATAGAATGAGAGTAGCTCAGAGTAGACACAAGTCCTATGCGGACTAGCGTAAGAAAGACCTTAAATTTTAGGCATGAGACTATGTGTTCTTGAAGATTTCTACCTTCACGGGTGTTATAAGGTTTGGTGAGAAAGACAAGTTAAGCCCACTGTACATTGGGACATTTCAGATTCTCATGAGAGTGGGAAGTAGAGCTTATGAGTTAGCACTTCCACCTGACATGGAAATACATGTACGATGACTCACATGTGTTGGAGCCTCAGTCTGTGGAAATCAGTCAGGGTCTGTCGTATCAGACACTCCCCGTGGCTATCGTGGATCGACAAGTTAGAAAGTTGCGCTTCAAATATGTTTCTTCAGTGAAAGTCAATTGGCAGCACCACAAGGATAAAGAAGCCACTTTAGACCTAGAAGATGTTATAAGGTACCGGTATCCCCATCTCTTCTCAGATCAAGGTAATTCCATAACCTATTTAAGTTGGATTCTAGGACGAATCCTATTTAAGGAGAGGAGAATGTAACACCCAAGATTATTATGAATTATTTTTTATGGTTGTCGGTCGGGTTATGTGTAGACCAAGTTCGTTTGAGTTGTAGGTCTACTAGGGTTTTTAGTGTGACATTCGTGACACGGTCATCCTCACGTTCGAATGCCAGTGTTCATGTCATATTCGTCCAAGGTTCAAACGAGGTCATCCAACGTGTTCGCATTTGAGTCGCGTTCGCCACGCATTCGAAAAAGGTCATCTAGAGTGATTACATTCGAGTAGTGTTCATTACACATTTGAACTTTAAGCATCAGTAGCTTCGCTTGTCTAACACGTTCTTGTACCTGTTCGAACGCGGAGGCATGAAATAAAAATATATGGGCTTCTATGTAACGCCCAAATGAGAGGCTAGAGGTATTTTATCCCTTTTTCATTTTTTCCTCACCCCACCCATGACTCAAGCACTTAATTTATCTCCAGATTAGATATAAATTTAAAGGTTTATCTTACAATCTCTTGAGCAAAACAAAGCTAGTTAAGTTTATTATCTCTACCAAGTAATTTCCATGCATTTCTAGTATGGGTTCTTAAGTTAATCACTCAATCCTTGGATCTAAGCATGATTCTTATTTATGATGCATGAGAGGGTTGATTTGAGTGTGGGTCTAACACAATTAAGGTGGTTATCATGATTTTGTACATGGGTTAGCAAGATTCTAGAAGCATGATGTCATGGTTTGATAAATTGAGGTTGATCTAGTATGATAGATGATGATTGACGTTAAGCACGCTAGAATAAATCTTGTGTTGCTGGTAGCCTTGGCTAAATTATTGTTCCTACATGTCAATTCGTTGGAGAATTGTCCCGACTCATGATCAACCATTAATAGCTTAGCTAAGATAGAGTTTTGAGGCAGCCGTAGATGTTAGAGACGTCTTAGCTTCCTTGTTAGCATAGTAGTTACATCATTCATGAGCATGATTAGATCGTTTATACTCTTTCTTGCATGCTAACGGTACTTTGAAAATATGCTTAATAGATTCTACGTAAGATATCTCGTCCAATTTTGTACGACCCTACGAGTAGTAGGATCAGACCCAGCTTTGTGAATGGATGCTATAGTTTTATATTTTTCAACTTTATGTGTTGTATAGTTCAAGATTTCTCTTTATGATTTTATCAAGCGTCAGATTTAATAGAACGTGTTCCAACTTAGCTATATTTTATGATTCAGCAAGTTTTATGATACATGCCTTAGATTTAATTAATCTCAATTATGCAAGAATAAAATATTTTCAAACGCCAATAGAGTATCATTTCCTCAGCATAGCGATCTAGATACGTTCAGTTTAGCAGTTTAGCATGTCTAATGGTTTTAGATAAATCCACTTAGACTAATATATCATAGCTCAGCTTTCCCCTGCTAACACGGTGTTAGGTCTCACTAAGTAGGTTTTATACCCTAGGTGATAATACTAGCAATGTTTTACAGTGACAACTATTATCAGTTCATGTTTTATCAGCAAAGCTTAATTTATGTTTAATTGGATTTATAAAACCACTTATACTATGTTTATTTTTCTTAGTGTTTACTCACTAGGTAATTCAAACGACTTACCCCCACACTCCCAGTTTTTGGTTGTATGACCCATTGATAGCCGATCTCGATGAGATTCCCTTTTGGCAAAATTTTGACAGTTTAGATAGGATGGTATCAGTTGCAGTCATAGGAGTTCAAGCCCTGGGTCCAATTTTGGTCATTTTTTTGTATTTTTTTCGTTTTGGCCATGAAGCCGTATGACGTAATGCACAGTGTTCATGTCATGTTGGATACTTCATATAGTTTATGTGTAATGAATGCACCACATATTTACATATTCTACATATTTGAGTTATAATAACACCTTCTCCACATCATGTATGTACATATTCAATCATGGTTTGACATGTGTCCACATGTTATTTTCATATTATGCATCTCTAGCACAGAAGCGTATAGAGGCAGTAAGTCCGTCTTTTGCCGGTCATGTCCCGGATATACTACGATGTGACAATGATGCATATATATCATAAATCTTTGATTTTATGACATATATGTGTCATTAAAAATTAAATTATGACACTAATATGTCATTAAATTATGACATATTCGTGTAATAATTCACAGGAATTTGAATTTAAATTTTTAAATTTTAGTGGTATTATATATTTGGTAGAAAATCTGATGATTTTTTTGCTGGAATATTATTTAATTTTTTTTTACAGGATTTAATATTAATATAAATCATTTTAATCAATAATACATAATTAAAAAATAATTAAAGAAACTTAAAATTAATATAAATATTAAAGTAATATTTCATACATCAAACCCCATTTATCTAAATACTAAAGTAATAATTACTACTAACAAATCACTCATCTAAGAAAGTCAAACAACAAACCAATAATTCATTATTTCATACAATATGAAACCGTTAATTTAACAAATTAAAGTAAATGATAAAACTACATAATGGATCGTATGTAGTTGTTCCACTCGATTCCACTTCATCTTGATATTTTATTGTTGAACTGAAAAACAAAAAATGATTTAGTGAGAATTATTATATATTCAAAAAAACTCATGAATGCACCCATCAAAAAACATAATGTATATAAATAAATAAATAATATAAATTTGCATTAAGAATTTCTAAAACATGGTTTGCCTAATAAACATGAACCTCCTATATTTCAGCATGTATACAAGTCTTCTTACATTTGAATTAGAATAATACTATCTTTTTACATTATATATCAAACTCATCATATTCTCGAATGGTAAAACTAATAATACTCGAATAAAAAATCGTTGTAAATATATTTAGCATCAAACTTTCAGACATTTATGTTTGATAATAGAATTTCACTAAACTGTTAACAAAAACCATCATATGCTGTAATTAATAGACCATCATATGCTTAAATGTAAACAACCATAATACCATCATATGCTGTAATTAATAGAGCATCTGCCACATTCCAACGGAGACACTCTAAATTTCGGAGCTAAACTATGGATCTTAATCAAATTGATCAGAAAAAATAACCATGCTCATTTTCTTAAAATAACCCATTAAAATCACTCAAACTCTGTTATTACCAAAGCCATCTCAGGCTTATGATTGTCATCCTTATATAAATTAGGCAACTGTCTGTATGAGCCTGTATTGATAATGTTTTTGCAACTGAAAGTACCTAACACACACCAGACAATGAAAATCACAAACAAATTAGCACATTTAATCAAAAATTAAATTTCCAACCTTTTACATATTTATATATATATATATATATATATATGAATCAACTTCATATATATATGTTTTACCAGCACATTAACACTTGAAACATCTATTTGTGTTTACAACAAAAAAGAAAACATCTATTTGTGTTTGTAGCAAATTCTAAAACCACCACAGAGCAAAATCATGTCCTTACTTTGTAGAAATATGGACTTTTTGCTGCTAAAATAGGAGAGCTTATGTGTAATGTTTTAATTCTTTCAACTGCAGAACAATCGATGCTCCAGCTTGACTCATTTCCATTTACACCTTCTGTAGGAAATGATTTCCCGTGCGGCGGAAGCGTGTTAAGTACCGGGATCAACCTTCAAAAATTTTCTGTCTTTGTCCCTTCTTAGCCGAAATTGTCCAGCTCTTTTAGACTTGTTTTGTTTCTGTTTTTTTTTTTCCAATCCCGAACAGCCCCTGAACAGCAACCCAAAATCCTGACTGTTTTGCGCACCGAAAGCTCGCTAAACACACTCAACACACGCATAGCTCACTGTTTTTGTGCTGATTGTTTTCACAATAGCAGAGGGCAGAACATTAACCGGGGATTCAAATCGCGCAAGAAATAATTACTTCCGGATTAATAGCTCTGAGGTAATGATAACGGAGAGGGCCCCGAGGATCTAGAAAGTCAGATTAATACCTGTAATGTTCACCGAGGAAGATGCTCTGAGCTACCCTCACGATGATGCACTAATAATCAAGGCTAATATTGGCAGTTCAAAGGTAGATATGATACCAGTGGACCCCGGGAGTGCAGTGGACATCATATACAGGGAGTCCCTAGATGGTTTGGGTGTGGAGTTCACCACTTTAACCCATGATGCAACCCCACTATATGGGTTTAGGGGCGCAACGGTTGTTCCGCTGGAGCAGGTGCAGCTAATAATGACCATTGGAACAGCCCCTTATACTCGGATCATAATGATGGATTTCAAAATGATGGATTATTTGAGCAGCTATCAAAGGAAGGCCCTTCGTGATGAAATCTGGGATAGATATGTCAAGCTACTACTTGAAGCCGAAATTCCCGACTATAGAGGAAGTCGGGGTAGTATATGGAAGCCAGAAAGTGGCAATGAGTTATTTTGAAACCATATCAAAATAAACCTTATGTATTGAAGATACTGTAGGGCAGAAGATGAATGCTAAGGAAGAAGAAGCAAGGGTGGAGTCAGTCAACCCCCGACCTGAGGACCCTACTCAGTATGGAGGAACAGGGGAGGAGCTAGAGCTTGTAGAGCATTTTGATCTCAAGAAGACAGTTAAAGTCGTGGTCGGGTTGGAATCAGGTCTAAAGGAGTAGTTGGTAGATTTCTTGTGGGAATACGTAGACGTTTTCGCATTGGGTCACGAGGACATGCTCTGGATTGATCATCGGGTCATCAGTTATCATTTATCAATAGATCAGACTTATAAGGCAGTGAAGTAAAAGAGGATGATTTTTAACCAAAAGCGATACGAGGTTATCCATACAGAGGTTGAAAAATTAGTAAAGGTCGGGTTTATTCGAGAAGTTAAGTACCCGGAGTGGGTATCAAATGTGATCTTAGTAAAGAAGGCCAATGGGATATGGACGGTGTGTGTGGATTTCTCTGACTTAAACAAAGCATGCCCAAAGAATAGTTTCCCACTCCCAAATATGGATTAGCTGGTAAATTCGACAGCATGCCATGGGCTACTCAGTTTTATGGATGCTTTCTCGGGATACAATCGGGTCAAAATATGTCCCGAGAACTAAGAAAATACAGTCTTCATCATGGATTAGAGGCTGTATTGTTACAAGATAATTCCCTTTGGATTGAAGAATATCGAGGCTACATATCAGAGGTTGGTGAATAGGGTCTTCAAGCCCCTCATCGGCAAGACAATGTAGGTCTATGTCGATAACATGACCACAATGACTGTAATATCTAAGGACCATCTAAGGGACCTCAAAGAAACGTTCGACCTCTTGAAGAAGTATAAGATGAGGCTGAACCCGGACAAATGAGCCTTTAGAGTATCTTTGGGAAAGTTTTGTGGTATATGGTCAGTGCGAGGGGAATTGAGATAAACCGTCAAAGATCATGGCAGTGCTAGATTTAAAATCTCCGATGACATTGAAAGAGGTGCAAAGCTTGACCGGTCGGGTGGCAGTACTCAATTGGTTTATTTCCAAAGCCACTGATAAGTGGCATGTCTTTTTCCAACTGATTAAGAAGGCAAATAAGGAAGTCAAGTGGACGAGCGAGTGCAAATATGCATTCCAACAGCTCAAATGATACCTTACCTGATCTCCATTTTTGGCTAAGCCAATTCCGGATGAGATGTTATTTATGTACTTAGCAATTTCAGAATATGCTGAAAGTTCAGTTTTAGTACAAGAAATAGATAAAATTTTGGGGCCAGTGTATTATTCTAACAAGGCCTTATTAGATGCAGAAACCTGGTACCCAACCTGTGAGCTGATGGCCCTATCTTTAGTTACTACAGCAAGGACGTTACATCCATAATTCCAACCTCACCCCATCGAGGTATATACCAACCACCCACTTATGCAAATATTACATAGACCTGAGACATCGGGTCGTCTTATAAAATGGTTTGTAAAGCTTGGTGAATATGATGTATCTTACATGCCTCGAGTGTCAATTAATGGGAAAGCTCTGACTGACTTTGTAGTAGAATTCACTAGGCCCCAAGTCATGATAATCAGGGAGGGGAAGTGAGAACTATTTTTTGATGGGTCGGTTAACTCACAAGGGTGTGATGTTGGAATTATTCTCAAAAAATTAAGACGGTGAAGAAATGAGTTATGCATAGAGGTTTGCATTTGAGGCAACAAGCGTGGGAGAGCTGAGCATGATGGAGGTGGAAGTTGAAGATAAGTCGACCTGGATGGACCCGATCAAGAGATCTTTAGAGTCTCGGTACTTGTCGGGGAACAATAAGAGGCCAGGAGACTGAAATATCATGGTGCATGTTTCTGTCTGATAGATGGGGTGTTGTATAATATTGGGGATTCGATCCCACTATACTGTGATAATAGCGGAGCCATTACGCATGCTAAGAAGCCGAGGGCGTATTCCAAGTCAAACATGTGGAAAGTAAATATCACGTGATTAGAGAGATTATTGAACGTAAAAACATAGCGGTCTTGAAATTTCAAGGATTAGACAGCATTGTAGACCCGCTTACAAAGGCCTTACCTCCAAAGTTATTCAAAAAACATGTGTAGGAGATGAGACTACGGTACCATCCGGATTGGCACTAAGCAAGTGGGAGTTTGTTGGAGTTGGTGCTTGGAGCGTCAATCCGAATAATGTATTGTATATTTTATTATTTATTAATAAATTAACTATATTTTCATTTCAAACCTTATTAATGGTAATGTCATTTTGCATATTAGATTAATGTATAAATATGTTAAGAATGACATCGACCTAGGAATAGTCTTGTAGTAATACTGGACACTAGGTGATCCGACATTGGGATAGTATTACTATTATAAACTATTCTTAAAGTAAATATTCATAGTCGTTGATTTTGGAATACGGTCGAATTCCTATAACCTAGAAGACTAGCACATGTCGTATATTAGAATTGGAGTTCCAATGGTTTGACCTGATATACCATGAGCTTTGGAAGCTCGTATAGATATGTGGGTATTCTTTGAAGCAAAAACTAAATGACTCACAGCTGATTCCTAATAGTTGGAAGTACACACCATTGTCAATAGGAATCTCCTCGAGTCGAGTAGCAGATGTAATCCTTTGACTATAGGATAACATTGATTTTGTGTGAGATCCTTTACACTTTGATGACATGTATGTCAGAAACCTTTCATGGTATGGCCTCTAGATTTTCGTTGGGTGTGGACCGCTGCACTCGTTAATCAAGTGCTTATCAAGATAGGATCCGTCGGCCCGCATGTATACCATAAAGGGTTTAGGTATCCATATGAGTAAGTCACGATTCTTAAGACTTTGGCCAAAGCCGATCACCTAGGGAGGATCGCATTAGTTGTAAAGAATCATGGATATGTCGACATGAGATGTACGTCTCGGTTGACGGTGTATTCTATGTTTCCTAAGCACAATTTGGATAGCCTACGACGGAGGGATTGATAAACATATGTGATGACCTCGACTTGTATAGTTCAGAAAGGTCATTCGTGTTCTTCGCGAATTCGGAGGTGGCCAAATTGTGTACATATCAGCTAGGCTTATATGATTAACGTGTTTAGACTTAGAGAGTCCCACAATATAAAGTGTACTTGTTGAGCACTTGGGCAGCCAATAATTTTTTATAATAAATAATATTCGATTTATAATTATCAACTAAGATAATTATGTGTTATTGGATAACATTGATTATTTACTTTGACCTAATTGGATTAATCCAAAATTACACAATGGTTTAATTGTAAATTTATAAATATCTCTACCATTTGAGGATATTTTGGTAAATGCAAATATGTAATTATAGATGTATTTGACTTGCCTTAATTGAATTAAATCAAAGTTGTAGACATGTAACTAATCCATTAATTGAACTTTTTCTCGATTTAATTGGATTAAATCAAAGTGGTAGACAATGGTGATTAGTCACACCTAATTATATATATTTAGACAAATAAGATTAAGCCCACATAAAAGTTGATTATAACTTTTATTAATTAAAAATTACCTAAATTTTGCTATAAATAGCAAGCTTGAGCAAAAGTTTTAATCAAGCTTGAGAAAGCTAAATATACAACATTTCAATTAGGAGAAATCAAGATTGGATCTTGGAGTGAAGCTTGCTAGCATTGGAATCAAGCTTGGATCTTGGAGTCAAGCTTGCTAACTTTGGATTTTCTCCACAATATTGTTGGGGTTGGTGCTCAGAGCGCCAATCCGGACCGTATTTATGTCTGATTCATGAATACGAACATCCCCTTATTCCATAATATTACTTATTTATGGTTACACCTCTTGTTCTTATATACGTATTCGATCTGATTACGATTAGATTGAAACTAATGTGGTTTAGTGATATGTATATATAGATAAAGGCCCGATAATATATAATGTAGTACACAATTACAAAGTTAGTTGAAATTGACATTGGGAAGTGTCACTGCTATATGAATATTATCAAACATAGTTCCTGGTCAAGATTTGCTAACACGGGTCGGTTAGTCAAATCCGTTGAGACCAGTACATATCGTATATCGAGACTTGGTCCGATGGTTTATCCCAATGAACCATGAGTCTATGGAGACTCGTATAGACGTGTAGGTGTTTATAGTGGATAAACATTGAACGGCTCACCGAAGATTCTTAATGGATGGTACACCAACGTCAATAAGAATCTTCTCGGGTTGAGTAGCATAGTGGTCCTTCGACTTGAGACACCACTGTGGATCTATGAGACATCATCCACACTTAGATGGCAGTCACGTCACCGATCTATTTAGATCAGACCTCCGCCTGTTCGTTGGGTGTGGATCGATCCTCAGGATATCCTGTGTGTGTCAAGATAGGATCCGTCAGTTCTGTGTACAGAGCATAGGTAGTCCATATATATTTAGCAGTCTGTTAAATTTGTGGCCACAGTATACATCGGAAGTAAGTTCCGAGTGTTATTTAGAGATTGTTAATAGATACGTCGACGAGATAATACCTATAGAGATTTGACGTTTACATCTATATCTCTGGGATTATCTGGATACCTGTGACGGAGGGATTATACGTATGTAATGACCTCAACCTGTATGATTCAGCTAGTTTATATCCGTGATCGTCATAATCTACGGGTGGATAGATTATGCACATGAAATTGGATTTCGTGACGGATATACCTGAATCTAGAGAGTCTCAATAATGAAACATACTCGTAGAGACTAGAGCAACATTTATGAATAATGATGATTATTTATAAATCGTTTAATCTTTAACGAAAAATACATGCGAACGGGCCGAACCGTCATTTCCTAATTAATGTGTGTTTGTATTTAATATATGATATTATTAAATACACACTAATAAATAGTCAAATAAAGGTATTTGACATATATCATCAATATATTATTTGAGATATTTAAAGTAATATAATACATATATTTGATATATTTGTATTTAATTAATTATTTAATTATTTAATTGTTAAATGATTAATATAATAAAATATAAATATATCACCAAATGATAAAGTTAGGAAGTGATTATAAGTTGCAATTGTTGACTTATACATTAAAGGAATGGTTGTCAAATTGATTTTGACTTCTTAAGATATTTGTTCAAAATTTTTGAAAAATGAAATATCTTTTTTTTCTTTATTTCTTGCTAAATTCGGCCAACACCTTAAGAATATAAGGGTTATATTTTTCTTGGTTGCCTTTGTTGACTTATATTAATATCTTTAAAGTGTTTTTTAGATATTTATTAAAGTTGATAAGATAAAATGTCAAATGAAATTGAAATTATTATTCTTGCATTTGGCTTGGCCAAATTCGGCCAAGGCTAAAAGTGTAGCAAGTATTTATAGTTTTCATTTCATTTTCATTTGATAACCTAATACAGTTTAACCAAAAACTCCATTAAAGAAGGCAAAGAATGCTAGAGAGAAAAGAAAAGAAAAACAAGGAAAAGCTTGGAATTTAGTAAGTATTTCCAACCTTCCATTAGAGAGTAATTTGTTCCTCTTGTTGTGGGCAAAATCTTGTGATGTTCTTGAGTTTTTCTATTCTTTATTCTTTGTACTTTTTATGGATAAAAGTTTGATGAAGGTGATATGCATGTATGATGTTGGAAGTTTATTACTAGTGTAGTAATAAGCATTCTTTTAAGGTTTTAGAACCTTGTTTCCATTCTAGAGTTATTGACCCACTCTTAAATGACCTAGAATTGTTCTATATTTGTTTCATTGTGTTGAGACTTTGATTGGATGGAAGAAAGATGATTGAAGTGTTGGATTTAACCAATTTGGTCTAATTTGTCCAATTTGAAGAAATTGAAAAATTAAGGTTCATGACCAATTCTAAATTTGGGGCTTTTCATATATGTTGTGTATTTGGATGTGTATATGATGCATATAAATTTTCATGTTCATTGGATTACATCTTGATGTGTTTTGATGCATGAAATGACAAAGTGCACAAATGGCACACCTTGGAGGTGCTCTCGCCAAGGATTAGATTTTGGGGATTTTTGGTGCTTTTGGTGTTTTGATGTTTTGAACATGCTTAGTTCATCTTAGAAATGATTTAGAATCATTCAAAATTGATTAGATCAATTTCGGACTAAAATGGACAAAATACCAATGTAAGGGCATTTCGGTAATTCACTTGAATATGATTCATTTGAATTTTATTTCATAATTTGATTATTGGATAATTAAATAAATATGTTTATTTAATTAATCCGAGAAAAAGTTTTGAAATCGGAAAATCTGATTTTCCACCGCTTCCGCTGCGTTACCGGATTCTGCCCCTAAAAACCCCAACAAATATTTCAACAAGGAGAAGTAGATTGGATCTTTGAATCAACCTTGCTAGGTAAGTTTGATCTTCTCCAAAAGCTATATTTTTCATTAGTGAATTTTCATTAGTGAGACATATAGTGATGAATTATGTATTAGATACATAATAACATAGATTAATGTTGAAATTAGGCTAATTAATTATGTTATGATACTTTAGAAGTATAAACACAATATGCTTGTAATTGGGTCAAAATATTTATGTTATACATAGACATAAAATTAGAATTTTGAACTCTAGATAATAGCTTGGAGCTAAGGCTAACATTATAAAATCACTTGACCACCTTTGGGTAACCTAGAATTGTCCATGAGTCATTACATTATGGGATTCTATTTTGGTTTGTAATTTGATTTAAATAAATGCATATATATATATTTATACAACAAGTGTTGTTTATTTTGGGTGATTTTAAAATGTGTTTAAGGTTTTTAGAAAATTAAAAAAAATGATAAGTCTATTAAAAGATCTTTTGCATTACAACACATCTTGTTGTGCTGCAACGCAGCGTGTCCTACTGTGTACAAGTGTAGGAAGACTCTTCAATTGGCGGTGAAAGAAAGACCATTATGCATTCGTGACTTCCTATGAACGATTTAAAATCCCTATGAAGACTCTTCAGGGTTGGCGGTGAAAGAAAGACAATCATTATAAAAATGGAATCTTTGGCATTATGTATAGCATCCTGACCCGAAAGGGTAGGGCAATGGGAGTACTTACAAGCTACAACCCGAGGACACAAGCTCGATCTGTACCATCATATTTTTTCGAAGTTCCCGACATCAACTCACTAACTCGTTGATACCGAGAACTATAGGACAAGTGTTGATGGTGGTTTTTCACCCTGAGGAAGTTCAAATACTGAGAAAGGGTGGAATGGGGATTTCACTTGGCCAGAAGAGGAAAGAAAATGACTGAAGGTCAATTGAGACTGAAGATAGATAGAGAGGCTCGAGCCACATGAACGGAGAAGTTCTCCCGAGGGCAGAATTGGTTAATGGAGCAAAGTTGAGATACCGACCCGACCCATAGAAAAAGTATTTGAGTTGACAATATTTGAGCATTTGTGGAAGCCGACCCGAGGTGGTCATTGTTTGCAAAACCGACCAGGTTAGATAAGCCATGAAGTTTTATCAAGCATCATTCACCTCAGTATGCTGACCCGATGACCAGAGTTGGGACCACAAATTTTGTGCTTAAAGGTATGTGACACATGTCATAATAGAAATAATGAACTTCTGGAAGACTTATGATGATTATGGGAAAAGTAACGATTCTCATTGGAAGTAACCCATGTTAGCCGCCTTAGGGTGGTGCAGTGGCAAGGAAGTGGTAGAGCCGCCAGAGACCAGTATAATGACAGTAAAATAAGAGTATTCTAATTGACCGAATTGTGGGTAGTTTAATAGAGTTTGACTACAATGATGGCATTGACATGAGCTAATGTCATGGGCGGTGGAATAATCAATTTGGAAGCCTATATAAAGGGGGTTGAAGCTATGAATTCAGGGGAGAGCAATTTTTATATCCCACGACTTATAAAAATGAAAGAGCTTACAAAATAATGATAGAGAGAAAAAAAAGTGGGTTGGTACCCGATCATTTGAGAGATTTGTAACGGTTTTTTAAAGACCCGAGGAGTTGTAAACCTCTTTGTAAGCTCATCGCACCACTTGTACCTCAGGTCGGTTTTGACCCCGAGCATGTAATAAAATTTACCATTTCCTCTTATGGACGTAGGTTGGAGCCACTCTCCGCCGAACCAAGTTAATCTTTATCTTTATGATTATCTGTCTGCTTTTTAAGTTTTTGTTACGATATTTTATATCGTACCACAAGTGTACGGTGTCAAGTTTTTAGTAGATGATAAGTATAAGTGTCGAACCCACAGGGATTGGAATCTAATTTGTACTAAGTACTATAATTACTAACCCTAACTTTATCTAGAAACACAATCTAAATTTAAAGTAAATGGAAACTTAAAAAAAAAAACAAATAAGAAACTAATCATTTTTTATTGCAAGATTAATTACCAAATAAATTCTAGAGTCTGATTTCACTTAACTATCAACTATGTATTTGGGATGCCAAATTAACTACTATTCAATTTATAAGTTTATAAGCCAAGAATCCTAAAGTATTTCACTCCATCTCCCGAGCAATAGTCAAAAGATTGTTAATTAGCGACTTCGATATCTCTATAAAAATTTAATAATTAACAATTCATTATGTCTTGTGATTCTTTATTAACGGCTTTCAACTGAAGAAGCCGCTTTGGCGTACGATAAGGCGGCTTACAAGCTACGTGGCGACTTTGCTCGACTCAACTTCTCTAACCTACGTCACAATGGGTCCCTCATCAGTGGCGAGTTCGGCGAAGATTGAGAGAATTGTTTTGTGTACTCATAATCAGAATGAGATAGAATCAGAATAAATGGAATCAGAATTGGTTGGAATGAAAATGGTAAATCAGAATCAGAATAAATTGTTTATTCAACTGTAAAAATCGGAATCGAAATGAAGTAATATTATCAGTAATGTGTTTACTTTGTCTAGTAAAAATTACAAAAATACTATTAGTTATAATTTTTAATGTATTAAATTACTAAATATTAAATTATTCTTTTATTAAAATATTAAATATTATTTTATTATTAATTATTGATTAATTTTATTAATTATTTATTATTTAAGTATTAATTAATTATTACTTTATTAATTAGTTATTAATGTATTAAATTACTAAATATTAAATTATTCTTTTATTAAATTATTATTTAATTAAAATGTTAAATGTTAAATATTATTTTATTATTAATTATTTTTATTTTTATTTATTATTTATAAATTAAGTATTAATTAAGTATTACTTTATTAATTAATTATTAATGTATTAAATTACTAAATATTTATTTATTCTTTTATTAAATTATTATTTTATTAAAATAGTACATTTTTTTATTAATTATTAATTAATTATTAATACATTTTATTTATTATTTATAAATTAATATTAATTAATTATCTTATAGGTAATATTGTACTTTTTCATCAATAATGAGAATGAGAATCTCATTCGCATGGGGTGGTGGGAATGAGACTCTCATTCCTCATTCTCAAATATGTGTGCCTCATTCCCATTTTTATTCAATTTTTGAAAATAAACAACCTTATTGGAAATTATTCTCATACCTCTATTCTCATTAAAAAAAAATTATTATAATTTATTTAAAGAAAAAAGAAATCAAATAGATGGTGTTGAATAATTAGTGGTCCAGTGGTAATCCAATTAAATATAACGATTTGAGTCACAACATCTCAAGCTCCAATCTTTTTATGTCATGTTATTTTTTAAAAAAAAATTAAAAATATAAACATGACATACAACTAGGGGTGGGCGCGGTTACGGTCCGGTTTTTTTACCTCTCAAACCAAACCATTAAATAACGGTTTGGTTCGGATTGAAAATTTTTTAAACCATCGATTTACGAATTGGTTCGATTCGGTTTACAAATTATTCTACTTAAAAAAAATTCATCCACTTAAGTGAAGACAAAAAAAAAAACTAGTCTAGCGAACAAATAGTATGAAGTGCTACGGTGTAAGCTGTGACTCCAGAGAACACATGCACTCAATAGAGGATTGAAAAATGAGGCACAATTAATTTTTGTATTTTTTTAAAAATTACCTCGAATAATGATGCTACCATCATTCTAATTAAGAGACAAATCCAACAACTTACTTTCAAGAATAAACCATAAAACAAAAAATTTAAGAATAAAATTATTAACAAATAAATTTAAGAATAAAAGTATTAACAAAAAATATATTAACAAAAAAAATTAAGAATAAAAGGATTAACATACTAATAAAAAAAATATAAAATAAAATAAAAAGAAAAATGCAAATCTTTTTATAATTTTTTAATTATAACGGTTCGGTTCGGTTTAACAGGTGCGGTTCGGTTTCGCATCTAAACCGAACCGTAAACCGTTTGGGGTGGGCCAATCCGAACCGCAGACCAAACCGTTAGAAAAAAAAACCATAAATTCGGTCTGGTGTAGTTCGGTTTGCGGTTTGGTTCAGTTCGGTCGGTTTTTTTGCTCACCCCTACATACAACTATCATAATTTTATGACACAAAATTATCATAAATTTATAATATATTTCTTGACACTTTTTTCTGTCATAAAAAAAGTGTCATAAAATCGTATTTTTCTATTTTGTGTGTGTGTTGTTCTACTAAAAAAGCTACGTGTTAGGAGTACAGTGAGGAAGCTCCTAGACGGATGGGCTAGGCAGCGCTAGGAGGTTTTATTTTTTTATTAAAAAAATGATTTGTGTTTGAAAATCTGAGTGCAATTAGAATTATGGTTATAATTTGACAAATTAAGGTCAATGAGGTTTATTATTTGAAAATTTGGGTTCCATTTGGCCTAAAAGAGGGATTTAATTAGAAGTTTTAGGTCATTGTTGGTGGTAGTTTCCACGGAGTTACCGGCACATATAGCCCACGCACCACCGCCCTCGGTAGCCTTTGGCACAAGCTCCAATGCTTCATATTTACACCAAGCCAGTTGGCACCGATCTGGTGCTCATGCACCAAAATGAGTCGTGTTTGCCTTAAATATAATCCAACGATTTTCAGTCAAATGAGACGGTCAGACATTGCCTAACGCCTAGACGGCGTCTATGCCGTCTTTTATATATATATGTGTGTGTGTGTGTGTGTGTGTGTGTGTGTTAACGGGAAAATAATCACTAAAGGACGAAGGAGCATGGCGTCATTCAGGACGAAGAATGAAGAAGGAATCGTCCAATGAGTAAAGAATCATGATGAACGAAGAATGAATCTCCCAACAAGCGAAGGTCGATGGAGGAGAAAGAAATATACGATTAATATAGGACGATTGCCACACGAATAGCTGTCTTGCAGTTGATCAGTTACGAATAGATCCACAACCTAACGGTTACCGTACAGTTTGACAGTAACCCCCACGATCTAGCGGTTATCAGAGCGCACGACCCAGCAGTTGTATACACGATCCAACAGTTACACACGAGCAGGAGACGTGGGAGTTATTGGGCCGAAAAAAGCAAAACCGCTCGAGCGGTTGCCAGAACTTTACCTTATAAAGGGCCCAGCCGTGGGAAGAGGAAATAAGAGAAAAAACCAGAGACTCAAAATGAACAAGTAATTTAAATTTGTAGTTTTCTTAGTTTTGTAAATCTTTAGGGCTGTAATCTGTGTGCTTGCGTCCCTTGGAGGCATTTCTTGGAATCAAACACCCATTTCTGGGACTTTTTCTCAAGAGGCTTGGAACCTTACACGCGTTTCAATAAAAAATTATGCAAACAGTTTTTTGCGACCACAGTGGGACAAATTGATGTAAGAATTGAAGATGCCTCCAAAAAAGAATATTATACTGGTTCAAGTACAGAGGAATGGGGATTAGAGCAAACTAACCAAGCTCACGTTCCGACTGTAGTGGGCCATTTTGAGGGTTTAGCAGATGGAAGTCGTTATGACACTATGAGGGAGTTCAACCCTGAAGTGATGCGCGCCTTATTTGGCGAGTTCACCCAGGACGTAGTCGAATAGGTTAGACTTCAAAACACTCATGTTATAGATAAGTTAATTTCGAATAGCAATTCACATTATGAAAATATGGCCAAACATATGAGTTCATTAAATGAGCTAATGACTAAATGCATAAACGGGGGGCAATCTTATCTGGGACCTCACCTCCTCATGCGCCAAACTTGAGATGCAATCTTGAGCGAGATTGGGAAGCTCGAACGGAGGTTGGACCAAGCAATGTTACTCCTCCACAAGGGATTGCTGCCCCAACAATATCCCGCGGAGGGACAAACCCCGTTAATTTTGGCCCACATCTGGGGCCGAACATGACACAATATGAGGTAGTGTTGCCCCAAGGTTTACAAGGGCTAGGTCAAGACCATGTCCCATTTGTTCGGGGACCACAACCACCACATATAGGGGTTCCATTCGATGACAACGCCATACTGAGAGAACAAATGACTGAGATCCTCCAAAATCAATTCGGTTTGGGGGTGAGGCTAGTTCGACCAAGATATCAGAAACCATATCCGGATTGGATTGATTTAGTGTATCTGTGGCCCAGGAACTATAAGATACCAGAATTCTCTCTGTTCACGGGATCAGGGGAAGTTTCCACTATAGAGCACTTATGGAGATTAACTCTTCAGTGTGGGGAGACAAATGATTTCCATAAACTGAGATTATTCCTGGTATATTAGTTTACCGCCCGATTCGGTGGAAAATTGGTGCCAAATAGAACAACTGTTCCATGCAAAGTTCTACAAAACCGAGTCAGAAGTTACCCTGGCTGATTTGGTAAATTTAAGGCAGTTGCCAGGCGAGTAGGCCGAAACATTTTTGTAAATATTTAAAGCGGTCCGAAGCCGATGTTACATACCTTTTCTAGAGAAAGAATTTGTGAAAATTGCTCAAAGTTTTCTTTACTTCGACTTAAAAAAGAAATTCCAAGATCAAGAGTTCTGGGACCTCATCGAGCTTACTACTAACATGGTTAGATATAAACGATTGTTGAGGGAAGAAAAGCAAATAAAGAATGCTAGTAAAGGTACTTACTATAGGAATGCACACTACAAAGTAGGAGAAATGAAATATTGAATCGGCCAATGTATGTCTGGCCGAATTAGTTAAAGGGAAGTCATATGTCTGTAAGGCGTGGGCCGAACCATGCCTAGAGGTAGAAAATGATAAAAAAGATTAGGGCTTTTCTTTTGACGTTGCTAAGGTAGATGCCATATTTGATTAATTATATAATGATAAACAGATTAAATTAAGTTACCGCCTCAAATTGCCAAACCCCAAGCAAGTTAATGGCAAAAAATATTATAAGTGGCATAATGCATGGTCTCACTCAACTAACAGTTTCCTTGTATTTCGAAATGTGTTACATGATGCCATAGAGTCTGGGCGAATAACGTTTGAAAAGAAAGACAAGATGGCTGTGGACGACAATATGTTCCCTAAGCTAATGGGAATAAAAATGATTAGCCCTGACCTAACTAAGATGAATTTACCAAAATTTAAGTTGGTCTTAAATGAAGATCAGAACAATCAATGCCCTAGTGCTCTTGAGAGGATAGGTTCGCACCGAGAGGGAAAGGGCCCACAAAATTTATGTATTCGCAGTCAGAACATTATAGAATGGATGCAAAAATTGGAAGAAACTTGTAAAAAGGCTCCACCACCGAAAATAGAGCTAGCAATATGGCACCCAAAAACCATCGCACCGAAGTTTTATGGAGAACTCTCGAACTTCGTTCAAAACGTCAGGACTTTTAGGCCGAAGTTTCACCGGCCCAATGGTTGGCATTCGTATAATCAGTAAGGAAAGAACTATATTCCTGCGGATGAGATGACAATGACACAGTTGAGATGACATCAAAGGAATTATGGCCGGATAATGCGCCAGCGGCGTGAGGTGAGGACTCCCATTGGCCATGAAAAGTCAGGCTATGTCTTTGCAACCGACACAACTATGAAAGGAAAAATGGTGATAGACGCCAAAGATATTGATGGCTGACCGACGTAATCACACGCGTATAACGCAAGCGCACGTATCGTTCAAGTAGTATAAAAAATATCGATCCCACGAGGACTTAATACCTAAGCTATTAATTTATGAAGCCAAATTTTTACGAGTATCTAATGGAATGATTGTTTGATTGGATGGTGATTTTAAATTAAAACAAGTAAATAAAATAGCGCGAAAGTAGATTGAGGAAAATTCAATATTAAGAAACTATCTAGGGTTGTGAATTCTTCCAATATCTTTTTAAAGATGAAGTGGTTATCTCAAGTTTTTGTAATATATTGGTTTACTAACCTGGAACACGAAATTATACAAAAGCCTCTGTCGATGTCCAGATGCAAATACCCTGTGTAACCTAATTAATCATATGCCTTTGTCAACAAGGTTACCTGAATTCATTAAGATTAAGTTCTAATTATGGCTACCCCCGCCCAACAGGTATATGTCTATCCTGTAAGGAAATCTATTAAAGGGTTATCTATCCTCAAGGAAGATCGTGGGCTATTAAGTCTAAGGCTGAAACCTAAAATTCCTTTGTCAAGTTTATTTTAAGTTTACCAGATCAATCTTATTAATGGCCAGTTAACAAGAAGCATTGAGCTTAAGACTTAATAAATAAACCTTTATATTACCCAAACTATAAAATAACCCCTTATAAACCGGTGATATTGGAATTCATCACAACCCCAGATAACAGACTTAGTTAAGACACATATCTAAGGCAAATAAAAGCTTAAATAAAATAAAAGATATAAAGTAAATGCTGGAAATTAAATAAAGTAAATGCTGGAAATTTAAAAATGTAAAAGTACAATAAATGAAAATGATGGGGGTTAGAGGATCCACTTTTATTACTACTATTTTAGATATCTCCCTTATTATAATATATTAACTTTGCGTGATATTACCAACCGACCATATAGGCGGTATCCTGATTAAGTAAAATTTATAATTAATTCCAATCGACCATACAGGCGGTATCCAGTTTAGTCAGGTTAAAACCAATTTTATAATTAAGTCCAACCGACAATGTCTAGCTAGGCTAGAGGTGGATATGAATACTTCATAAACTTTACGGATGTGGCATCGCGTTACGGTTATGTGTATCTTTAGAAACACAAGTCAGAAACTTTTGAGTAATTCAAAGAGTTTCGACACGAAGTAAGAAAATAAACCGGTAAAAGTATTAAAAACACTACAGTCGGACCATAGTGTAAGATACTTAAACATATGAGTTTCAAGATTACTTTAAAGAGTATGGTATTCTTTCACAGTGGACTCCTCCCGGAACACCTCAATTGAGCGGTGTGTCCGAATGGAGAAACCGAACTTTGTTGGACATCGTAAGGTTAATGATGAGTCGCTCTGAGCTACCAATTTCCTTCTGAGGATACGCATTAAACAGTGCAGTACTTATTTTGAATAAGGTTCAATGAAAATCTGTTAGACAGACTTCATATTAGATATGAACAGGAAAGAAACCGAGTTTCTCATTCCTGAAGATTTGGGAATGCTGGGCATATGTTTGGATGGTACCAAACTAGAACCCAAATCGGATAAGTGCCTATTTGTAGGTTGTCATAGGGAAACCAAAGTATAGTACTTATACAACTCACAAGAGAACAATGTAATTGTTGCTCTCCATGCGGTTTTCCTAAGAGGAATTCCTATATGCAGTGGTAAGTGGGAGGAAAGTAAAACTCGATGAAAATCAAAGTAATACTGTTCCAGGCACCGAGTCCTCACGGAACACCAACAGTTCATCAGGGATGAAACTGTACCAATAATCTTCGAATACACAAGAACCGCGTAGGTCAGAGAGAGTCAGAAAACAACCAGGGAGTTATGGGTTTCTGATCTCACCTCATGTAGATATCAATCTTATTGAGGAAGACGAACCGGCTACGTATGAGGAAGTGATACAAGGTATTGACTCATTTTATGGCAAAGTGTCATGAAGTCCGAAATGGATTCCATGTATACCAACTAAGTTTGGACACTGGTTGATGTACCAGAAGGCATTGTGCTATTAGTACTAAATGTGTCTTCAAGGAAGACATACATGGATGGCAACAAAGAAATGTACACAGCTAGGCTTATACAGAAAGGGTATCGTCAAAGACATAGTGTCGACTACGATGAAAATTTTTCACCTGCTGCCATGATTAAATCCATTCGGATAATGCTTGCTATAACTGCATATTTCATTTATGAAATATGACAGCCGGACGCAAAAACCGCTTTCCTTAACGGAAACCTTTTGAATGATGTTTGTATGCAACATCCTGACACTTTTGTCGTGCCAAAACATGCAAACAAGGTTTGCAAATTAAATCGATCCATTTATGGATTGAAGCAAGCATAGCGTTCTTGGAACCAACATTTTGATGAGATCATAATGGTATGTGATTTTATTCAAAACGAAGATGATTCTTGTGGATGTAAGAAGGTTAGTGGGAGCGCACTGACAATGATTGTCCTATACATTGATGATGTATTGCTTCTCGATAATAATATTCCTATGCTATAATCGGTGAAAGCTTGGCTTACATTAAAATTCTCCATGCAATACTTTGGAGATGCAACCTTTATTCTAGGAATAAGGATTTACTGGGATAGATCTAAAAGTTGTTGGCACTCTCCGAGAACTCGTACTGTGACAAAGATGTACACGACCTAGTGTCTCATATGCTTTGAGCATATGGAGTCACAATCAGGCCAATCCAGGTGATGGTCACTGGATTGATGTAAGGAACATCCTTGAGTATCTTAGACAAACTAAGGATGCTTTCTTAATTTATGGAGAATGAGAACTTGAGGTAACTGGGTTCACCACTGCAAGTTTCCAAACCGATAAAAACGGCTGTAAGTTGCAATAAGGGTACATATATAGTTTGAATAACGGAACAGTGAGCTGGAAATCTTCCAAGCAAGATACTGTTGCAGAATAAACAACAAGAGCAGAACATTACTGCAGCTGACGCGACAAAAGAAGCATTTTGGATCTATAAAATTCCTAATTAGATTAGAAGTAGTTCTGTTAGCAGCTGAGCTAGGCTACATCACAGGCTAAGGAACCGAGGTCTCATCAATGATCCAAGTATGTACTTCAACTAATTCATCTGATTCGTTCGATCATACATCATGGCGATGTGATGATCGAATAAATTGCATCAGATGATAATCTTGCAAATCCGCTGACGAAAGCTGTTTCTCAGCAGAAGTTTGAGCGACCCGTGCATAGTTTAGGTGTTGGACACTTGAGTGATTGGCTATAGGCCAAGTGGGAGATTGTTGGACATATATGACCCATAGCATCACTATTTGTACAGAACATGGTGTTGTTGTACATATTAACTATGTGACAAAGGAAATTGCTCTTTTATCATTTGTAATTGGATTACCTGGATATATAAATGATAAAAGTCCTTATGATTAGTTCCGGATTAATAAGAAATGAGACAATATTAATCCACAAGGTTTAATCATTAAATATCTCTAGTCATAGTATTATCGAGACTGGACATCGATAATGCGGAATATGCTAGTATTACACTTGTGCGTGTTATGTAAGCGTAACGACATAGTTCTCATATATTTAGGTATTGGGTAATCATGCAAGTGTAATAGGAGGTTCTGTTTACCGATGGTACAGAAACATTTTCGCTCTGGATAGACCATTCAGAATCCCATTGGTAGTATGACTATGTGTCTATGAAAATCCGAATCAGGGTAGGTGTATTTGGTCTTTACCTAAGACTTGCATCGCTAATACTTGCGACAATCAGTATACTTTGGTTTTGGTCGTACGGGGCTTTAACGGGTTCTGTGTACGCCTCTTCTGGTTATACTGAGAATCGTAGTGTATTGGGTATGATATCAAGATGGAATTATCACTTCAGTCATATGGAGATGATGATCACGCAGAGATACAAAACTGGTACTCTAAGTGCTATAGCCATCGGGGAAGTATGACTAGGTCATGACTTTCTGATCATAAAGAGACTAGTTGTTAGTGATCCGATATATGCTTCGTACGGGGCAGACACAACTCCAGCCCCAGGCCTAGCATGTGAAATCTAATACTGGATCGTAATGCGCAATACTACGTATACTACGCCTGACAAAGATCTTGTATTTAGTTGAAGAATATTTCTGGAGAATTGGGTAGACACGGTGCTTTGCTAGAAGCCAACCATGTCTTGTGAATCGGTGAAAATATGGTACTGGGTACGCACGTATTCGGATAGTCCGATGACCGTATTTACTGCCAATATATCCAGGGATCTCTTGGGTCGCATCCCAAAGATTCACCGATGATATTTGACTCAAATATTTTTTATCTGGGATTAATTAAGAGAGAGAAAATTACTATGAGATTAATTACGGCAATAATTAATCTGGGATTAATTATCAGAGAAAGAATTAATCTGGGATTAATTGCGTCGAGAATTTATCTGGGATTAAATTCGTCGAGAAGAGAGAACGTAATTAATTTGGAATTAATCGGTAAAGTAAATTTAATAGTTGAATTAGATTTTACTATTTAATTTATTTAATTGGGCTAAAATAATATATTAGATATATTAATTGAAATTATATTTCAATGCGGAATTAATATATTATCTAGTTGATGGAAGTGGCTGTGAGTATTTAAAGGAAACTTATACAACACACATTGACCTTGCCTTTTTGGAAAAAGTAAAAGAAACACAATTTTTGGAAAATATTAATTTCTCTCTCTCCCTGGCCGAAAGCAATACTTATGCTTTAGTTTTAAAAAAATAAAATAAAAAGAATGTGGCCATTTAATTCTCTTAGTCCTTGGCCGTAAGCTTTTATTTTTTTATTTTTTGCTCTTCTTTTAGAAAGAAAACAATTGGCCGAATCGAAGCAATTAGCTTCTGAATGAATTCAAAAGGGCAATGGCCTCTGACTTGAAGACAGACCGAATTGGCTCTGATTTGTGAAGGCCTAAGGAAAAGCAATTGATTTTTCTTTTGAAGATTGGACGATTGCTTCCCTCTCTCTTGGGAAAATTCGCTTCTCCTTGGGAGATAAAATTTGTTCCATTTTTGTTCTTGCTAGCACATATGGGAGTCAAATGAAGGTGATAGAGATACTCACCCATGATTTTGGAAGCTTCAACATCCATGGAAATTTTGAAAGTCAAAACCGATCAATGTAAGTCCTCCGCAACTTATTTTTGATTTTATTCACACACGAATCACGCTTAGAGATCCCGTGGCATGTCTAGGACACTTACAGCGACGCGGAAAGTTATTGCGCATCGCGACGCTGACGTCTGCATTGATACGTGTTGATGATGATTGTCGGCAGCATGTGATGGTGACACGTGTCCTGCGCACGTTAGCAGATGTTGACACATGGTAGACGCACATTAGCAAGTGCATGATAGCAAAACTTCTCTGATTGATCCACGTTTCCGGCGAATGTTAGCAGTTTCCGGCGCATGTTAGCAGACGGCGTATTTTAGTACGGCGCATTTTAGCAAACGGCGCATTTTTGCAGGAAATTTACATTTTTGCCCTTTTATTCATTTTCGCTGTTTTAGGCCCTAATTGCCTCCAGAGAGTCCTGTTATTTTATTTATCTATAAAATACCACAAAACACATCAAAATATTCACAAAACTCAAGAAACTATACAAAATATTAAGTCAAATGAGTGGGAAATTGTGATCTATTTACCACTCATAACACCCCCAAACCTAACATTTTGCTAGTCCTCGAGCAAAACAACAAAATAAAATAACATAAACATCTTTAAAATAAAATTAAACTAAGCCTTTTTCGTATGGATCACGGTTGCATTTAGCGTATGCAACAAACTTTTAAACCCCTAGGTGTCCCTAGTGGACGAGTTGTAGTCTCGTGAGGGCTTACAGCAACGATACCCACAAATGTCAATATAAAACTAATGAACACAAAAGCAAAAAGACAAGAAAAAAGAGAATAAACAAGTTAGTGACTAAACAATTGAAACTTCTTATCCAAGTTAGTAGTTGTTTTCTTTCTTTCTAAATTACCAAATAAGTAAATTCTCTGATTATTTTTACCATTCTCCATACACACAGCTAACAAGGTATTAATCAACTCATTGTGCCTACAATATTCATAAGTGTAGTTGAAAAGAGTCTAATATTTTTATCCTAAAGTTATATCAGACTTCACACCTTTTTTTAGCAATATAATATTTTTTTGATTTTTTCAATTTTTTTTATTTTTATACAATATCTTTCATCCATGTAGTGAGCTTTGGGCCAGTGACTCCCAAACCAGTTGGCTTTAGGGCACTAGGTGTTAAAACACCCCTACGGACTTAATTACTCGGATTTCAGATGTCTCTTTTTATTTTTATAACATCTTTGATCCATGTAGCGAGCTTTGGGTCAGTGACTCTCAAACCAGTTGGTTTTAGGGCACTAGGTGTTAAAACACCCATGCAGACTTAATAACTCGGATCTCAGACGTTTTTTTCATTTTTTTTATTTCATCGCTTTTTTAGATGCTTCCTCCAATTAAACTAGAGCACTGAATATTACAAACTTTTCAATTACAACTAATGTATGTATGTTACCATGCAAGTTGATAATACATTTCAACTGAGCATATGAAGATTCATTTTAGTCATTATTATGGAGAATTCACAAATTAAATAATTCAAAATGAAATAAACAAAAATTAATTTGTTACAAAATAGGTTGATATACGTCTCAGGAGTGGAAATTCCTTACACAGCTATCTCATACCAATTTCACCTGATTAATCAAGTTAAAAACACAAAAACACAAAATATTTTTTTAATTTTTGTAAAACAAAATTTAATTTTTTTGAATTTTTTGAAAAATTTTGACTAAAAATAACGCAATAAAAACAAGATACTAGTCAACTATTCCCCTCCCCCAAACCTAAATGAGACATTGTCCCTAATGTCTTAAAAAGTAGAAGAAGAGTTTAGAAACAGTACCTGGTTAGCTGAAATTCTACATCTAAATGAAGAATTAAAGGTTAAGATCCAGATTTATTCGATGCTTTTTACCACGATCATATCAGACCAATTTATCTTGGAAAGGATATGGTCAATTTGTGGTTCAAAGGCTAAGATTTGGTCAATTAAATCTTGGGCAGTTCTGGCAGTAAAGAGGAGTTCTTTTACAGGTTTCGATACGAATTTTTTTCTCCGGGCATCATCAAGAAACACACAAAGAAAATCATAAAATCCATCAGCATTAAACGGTCCAATCGATTTCTGGTGTATGTTCAAGTTCGCCCAAGATAGTACTGTAAAAATTTCCTTCATCGTACCCAAGCCACCTGGCAAAGCAATAAAAGCATCAACACGGTTAATCATTTCTACCAGTCATTCAGACATACCTAGCACAATAAGTTCCTCTCTATTTGATGGTCCTATAAGATTCGCCTCTGCCAAAGGTTTTGGGATGATTCCCAAGACTTGACTGCCTCATTCCTATACAGCCCATGAAACGATCCCCATTAGTCCAAGATTGCCACCGCCATATACTAAGTGCATATTCCTCTCAGCAATGACTCGACCCAATTCTTGTGTTGCCGCTACGAATTCTGGCTTAGAACCAACACTAGTACCGCAAAACACACAGATGTTTACAACTCGTCTTCTTGAAGTGGCTTCCATTTTTACTGTATTTCTTTCTCAAATCTGGATGCCTTCAAGAGTGCAATGATGAGTTGAATTTATAACACCTGAAAAAGGGTGAGTAATAATAGCACTAGTATCTGTCAAATGACAATTATTAGTTAAACAGTGAAATATATCGTGAAAGTCAAAAAGTCCGGATCATGTCAGAGAAAATAAAAGAAAATAACAAAATAAATCACAATTATTAGTTAAAGACAAAGAGATAATAATATTTACAAGAAGTAACGGCTTGAATGACGTCTATGCGTCAGGGACAAGCTTCCCATCCAATTTTCTTATAAATTGGAAAAAAAAGGTCTTTTAGAGTCAGATTCCCGAGACTAAGTTGTTGTCTTTCGTTTCGGAATTGTGTATATAACATGTGAATTGCGTGATGCACATATCCACTGGAATGCATCTCAAGAGTCTTAGATATGTCATCCAAAGACTCCTTACTCAAGCCATCCCTAATGAATTTAATTTTATCTTCACGGTTATCAGACATCATTCCTAAAGAACGACAACGAGTATTACATGTCATACGTGCACATTTATAGCAAACACTCATTCTATTAGCTCTTCTCTTTTTAGCATAGGTGCTTCTTCCTAAACCAGGCAGATATGAAACAAAAGAGTCAGAGGACTCACCTACCAATCGGACCCGTGCTTCAATAATCCAACGAATGTCATTAGGAATACCTTTGATCATCAGTAGTCTCATTCGTTCCAGGCCAGCTTTGTAGACTTTAATTAGAGAGTTTTGAGGGAGAGAAGGAAATAGCTTGTGAAGATTTACGAGAACTTCTTCCATCCTGAAATGATTTTACCTGCAAAAATTAAACACACAAAAATAAAACACACCAAATCACAATATATACACAAATTACATGGGTTGCCTCTCAGCTAGCGCTAAGTTTAACGTCGTCAGCTAGACATGACTGCCCAAATGTTAGGCTGGATTTGAAAGTGTGGCACTTTCTTTTTGTCGCTCAAATGATTCTCCCCAGTAGTGTTTGACACGCTGACTGTTAACTTTGAATGTTTCGTTGGTGTTGGGATCAAGTAACTCAACAGCTCCATATGGTAAAACTTGAGTAATCACAAATGGACCTGACCACCTTGATTTCAACTTTCCAGGGAAAAGTTTCAACCTTGAATTGTATAACAACACTTGCTGCCTTAGTTCCAATTGTTTGCGCACTATTTTTTGATTATGCCATTTCTTGGTCTTTTCTTTGTATAATCTGGCATTCTCATAAGCCTGTAGGTGAAATTCCTCAAATTCGTTAAGTTGGTGGAGTCGATTATCTCATGCTGCTTGTGGATCAAGATTTAACTTCTTCAGTGCCCAGTACGCTTTATGTTCAAGCTCCACTGGCAGATGGCACGCTTTCCCAAACACCATTCGATATGGGGACATACTAATGGGTGTCTTGTAAGCTGTCCGGTAGACCCATAATGTGTCATCCAGTTTTGTAGACTAGTTCATCCTTGATGATCCAACGGTTCTCTCTAGGATTCGTTTGATCTCCATGTTTGAAACTTCAACCTGTCCATTTGACTGTGCATGGTAGACAGTGGAAACTTTATGAGTAACTCCGTATTTGGATAAGAGTGTATCAAATTATCTGTTGCAGAAATATGTGCCTCTATCACTGATAATTGCCCGAGGTGTTCCAAAGCGAGTGAAAATATTCTTTTTAAGGAATTTTATCACCACTTTTGAATCATTAGATGGCAGTGCAATTGCTTCAACTCATTTGGAGACGTAGTCTACTGCAACCAGTATGTACAAGTTTCCGAATGATGGAATAAAGGGTCTCATAAAATCAATCCCCCATACATCAAATATCTCCACTTCCAGAATATTTTGCAGAGGTCCTTCATTTCTCCTTGATATATTTCCCGTTCTCTGGCACCTGTCACATTGAAGAGCAAATAAGTGAGCATCTTAAAATAGAGTGGGCCAGAACAAACCTGACTGTAGGACTTTAGCTACAGTTTTATTTCCTCTGAAGTGTCAGCCGTATGGTGATGAATGACAATGATGCATGACACTATTGACCTCCTCATGTGGAACACAAAGTCTCAGTAATTGATCAGAACACCGTTTGAACAGGTATGACTCATCCCAGACATAATATTTGACTTATTTGAAGAATTTATTTCGTTTCTGATGTGTCCATTCCAACGGCTATTTTCCCGATACTATGTAGTTTACATAGTCAGCATACCAAGGGACATCATTCTATTTTATGGCAAACAGCTGTTTATCTGGAAAAGTTTCTTTGATTGTCAATTCATTGCTAGCTGTTTCTCCATTCTCGAGCCTCGATAAGTGATCTGCCACTTGGTTTTCTGTCCCTTTCCTGTCTCGAATTTCCATGTCAAATTCTTATAGTAGAAGCACCCAACGGATCAATCTGGGATTATCATCTTTCCTTGTGATCAGATATTTGATTACTGAATGATCTGTGTAGACCACCACTTTGAGACCCAGTAGATAGGTGCAGAATTTATCAAAAGCGAACACAACTGCGAGAAACTCCTTTTCAGTGGTTGTATAGTTGAGTTGAGCTTTATTCAGAGTTCTGCTGGAGTAGTAAATGGTATGGAAAATTTTTACTTTGCGTTGTCCCAAAATTGCACCTACAGTAAAATCACTAACATCGCACATCACCTCAAATGGAAGGGTCAAGTCTGGTACTACTATGATGGGGGCAGAGACCAGCTTCTGTTTCAAGATTTCAAAAGGTTCGTGGAGTTCTTTGGTGAAGTTGAAAGGCACATCTTTCTCCACAAGATTGCACAGAGGTTTAGCAATCTTTGAGAAGTCTTTGATAAATCTCCTGTAAAAGCCTGCATGTCCGAGAAAACTCTGAATCCCTTTGACAGTTGTTGGTGGAGGTAGTTTTTCAATTGTCTTGATCTTTACTTTTTCGACCTCGATTCCCTTTTGTTAGATCCGATGTCCTAGAACGATGTCTTCCTGCACCATGAAGTGACATTTCTCCCAGTTGAGTACCAGGTTGGTATCTTCGCATCTTTATAATACTTGTTCCAAATTTTACAAGCAGTGGTGGAAAGAGTCTCCAAACATAAAGAAATCATCCATGAAAACCTCCATACTTCATTCTAGCATGTCTAAGAAGATGGCCATCATGCAACGTTGAAATGTGGCATGAGCATTATTTAGTCCAAATCGCATCCTGCGGAAAGTAAAAGTGCCATACGAACATGTAAAAGTGGTTTTCTCCTGATCTTCTAGGGTAATGGAAATCTGATTATACCCCGAGTATCCATCCAGAAAATAATAGAACTCATGTCTCGTCAATCTGTCTAGCATCTGGTCAATGAATGGCCGCTGAAAATGATATTTCCTTGTTGCTTTGTTCATCTTCCGATAGTCCATGCATACTCTCCATCCATTCACTATTCTTGTTGGAATCAGCTCATTTTTTTCATTTGTGACTACAGTTATTCCTCCTTTCTTTGGCACACACTGTATAGGACTCAACCTTGGGACATGGTGACCCTTAGGTAGATTTCATTCCCGGATAGACATATACCTGTTGAGCGGAGGTAGCCACAATTGGAACTTGAACTTAATGAATTCAGGTAGCTTGGTAAACATAGACATATGATTAATTGAATTATATTGGGTGTTTGCATCTGACCATCAGAATAGGCTTTTGTATATCTTCGTGTTCCAGGTTAGCAAAATGAATTATTACACATATATAAGAGAATCAAGTCATCATTAGAATAATATTGTGTGGAATCACAACCCTATATATTTGTGTCTTTTGTTTATTTTCTTTAGTATTTTCTTTTGTGTATTTATTTATTCATTTATTTAGTAAATCCACATTCAACCAATCAATCAAGCAATCATTCCATTCTCCCTTTAATTAGATATATGTAAATAAATAGTATCAATAATTAATAACAACAGTAGAAATTAAGTCCTCGTGGGATCGATATTTTTATACTACTTGAGCGATACGTGCGCTTGCGTTACATGTGTGATTTCACTGATCAATAAACTTGCATCTAACTCTCAGATGTCGAAGGTGTTATGTCTATGTCAACTTTTGAAAATGGTGTATTGGTCGTACAAGCTAGTAACTCCTCAAGTAACACTTTACTTCGAGGTTTGAACTCTCTCATATAATCCTCCTCAAGAAATGTAGCATTTATCGACATAAATACTTTATTATCTTCTAGACTATAAAAGAATCCACCCATAGTTTCGTTAGGATAGCCTACAAATAGGCTGGTTCCAACTTAGTAGTCTTGTTCTTTAGTACATGTGCTGGACACCCCCATATGCGGAAATATAGCAAACTAGCTTTACGACCATTCCAAAACTCTAAGAGAGTCTTAGAAACAGACATAAAAGGAACTACATTCAAGATATTTATTGTTGTTTCCAATGCATACCCCCAGAATGAACTAGGGAGAGTGTTATAACTAAACATTGATCTTATCATGTCTAGTAGGGTTCGATTTCTCCTTTCTGCAATACCATTTTATTGTGGTGTTCCAAGTGTTGTGAGCTATGAAACAATTCCATGCTGAACTAAGAATTCCTCGAAATCTCTATAAAGGTATTCTCCTTTACGATTTGATCGTAGAAGTTTGATGCTTTTACCTAACTGGTTCTCAACCTCAGCACGATACTCTGTGAACTTTTCAAATGTATCTGACTTGGGCTGCATAAGGTAAACATACGCATATCTGGAATAATTGTCAATGAAAGTAACGAAGTATTCATAACCATCTCAGGCTTTTACATTCATCGGTCCGTAAATGTCCGAATGTATTAGCTCAAGCGGTTTTTTGGCTTTTATCTCTTTTCCAGTAAAAGGACTCTTAGTCATTTTGCCTTCTAAATAGGATTCACAAACATGTAAAGTACCAAGTTTTAACTAATTTAAAACTCCATTCTTAATTAGTCTATCTATCCGGTCAAGGTTAAAGTGACCAAGTCTAAGGTGCCATAGATAGGAATCATCCTGAGAAATCTTTTATCGTTTAGTATTAGATCTTTCAATCTTAAATATTTCAGTATCAAACAATGATTCATGTGTTAACGGCCTTAACACATATAGATTATTCTCGAAGTTTCCTGTGCAAATTGTTAATCCATTTCTACTAATAATAACTGATTTATTATCAAGTGAAATAAAAAAAACCATTTTCCATGAGTTTTGTTACAAAAATCAAATTCCTGAGAAAACCAGGAATCTAAAACACATCATTCAAACATAAATAACTATTATTAAAGTTTAATTTGTAAACTCCCACTACTCTAGCTGAAACAACATCCCTTGTCCCAACTCTCATAGTAAAGCTACCTTCTGCAAGGTCCTTCCATGAATCAAGTAGCTGCAAAGAACAACAAACATGGTTAGTGGCACTAGAATCAACAATCCATATGGATTTATCATCCTCCACCAAAAGAGACTCAATAACAAGTAAATCATATTTACCTCCATTTTTTTTCTCCTTAAGCTAAGCTAGGTATTTTGGACAATTCCTTTTCCAATGCCCTTGTTGTTCATAATGGAAATATTTTCCTTTGGCATTGGCACCTTTAGAGCCTTTGTTGTTTTTCTTCTTTATTGGCTTTGCATTTGCCTTCCAATTTCCTTTCTTATTTTACTTTGGAGATTTAGAAGATTCGGCAACATTTGCCTCAGCATTGGACCTACGAGGACCCATCATCATAGACTCGTAATTGGTGAGCTCATTTAGCAGTTTAGTCAACATAAAAGTCAATTTGTTCATAGAACAGTTGCTTTTAAACTGCAGAAAACTCTTCAGAAGTGTTTCCATGATCATTGTCACCTCACTTTGCACATTGATACGTGCCCTATAGGTTTCGGCCATATTTAGATGAGACATCATCCTTAACATATGGTCTCAGACTGATGTACCTTCCTTTATCATAGCGGTCAATATAGAGGCAATAGCCTCATGTTGTGCCCACTCTGAAGGCAGGCCAAACATGTTTTGTAAAGACTGCATAATCAATGATGTTGTCGCCATAGGCTGATGCTGTGCAGTAAGAACCTCATACATGGATGCTATCAAATAACTATGGGCTTTCTCACCAGCCTTAATCCAATTATTATAGGCATTACGTGCAGCTCTGCTAGCATTAGGTGCTGGCTCAGGAGGATATTCCTCCATTAGGATAAATTTAAGGTCTTTGCAGACCAAAATAGAATTCATTTCACTTTTCCATTCAACATAATTTTCCCTGGTTATTTTTTTTTGTTTGAGATTTGTGATAATTGCAGATGCCATGGCTAAAAAAAATAAAAAAACACGCATTCAATATTCATTCATCGCATATTAAAATTTTCAAATATTTAGGCATACAATTATACATGATGCATGATCAATGTATAATGAATTAGAAACCTAAAAGAAATAATATGCCACGGTTATTTATCATCCCACAAATTAGTACTGCTATAGGGTAGGTCAAGTATTCGTATGATAGATTGAGACATTCTTAATTGATAAATATATCTGAAATAACTCTTATTTCTATATCAATCAACTATTGTCATTTTGATCAAGGAAGTTTTGATTAACAACTTAATCATTCTGTTGTGAGTGTGACCCATTATTTCGGAATCCTTGGACTTAACTAGTGAAGTACCATCATAGGGCAGGTCAAATCACCAGATACATCTAGAGACTTTATCCTCTCATAATCCAAACTTGATATTGACCCAAAATGGACACCATCCTTAGGGGGACGAGAGCAAAGCCGTCTCGAGACACCATTTGAATCTCACATTTCTGGATAAAAATGGAGATCACGGGATATATTGTATATATACCCCTCTCCCACTCACTATTAAGAAGTGTAAGGTTTATATCTCACTAGTTTCTAATGTATTAAGATTATGCTCGGCTAAAAACATATCTTTATTAATACTAGTGGATTATTAGTGATCTAACCAATTTTAACTCTTAAAATTTTATTCACTAATCCCGATTAGTCTTCACCAACCAATTAACTTAATTAAGCTAATTTAATCAAGTTGTTATAGTGATCTAATCAATTCAACTATTATGTTATTAGTCCAATAAAAGATTTTTTAAATTAAAATTCAACGAACATACCAAATGTCATTAAACTATTTAATTGATAAAAACACATTATTTATTCCAAAGGTACGTGGTATTGTTTCCCAAGTGCAGACCATATTACCGTCCATTCGGAATCGGCAATGGAATTTACGTCCGGATTTCCATCCGATATACCAAGGAAATAATGTACTCATAAGGTCCATGAAATAGTTGGACAACCATGGTCTTTGTATTTCAATGCATTATCTGTTGAGAGAATGAAACTTACCTTTCAGCTAGAAAATCTTTCTTTCTTACCTGATGTTTTCTTTTAATGGTGCGCAAGTCTTTCAGGAATTTGGCATAAGATGGTATCTATTTAATGGCATCTAATAATGGAATATTGACTTTCACCTGTTTAAATATTTCATATATTTATAAGGAATGGTTCAATTTTCTTGTTTTCAATACTTGAGGAAATTGAGGTGCATGAGAAAAATCATTATTATCAACGATATGTAATGATTCATCAACCCATTCTTTACCCTCAGAAGCTGAATCTTCACGAGGTTCAAGAATAGGTATATGGATGACTTTACCATTACGAAGAGTAATAACATATTTGACTTGGTGTATATATTAACTACCAGAACTACCCTCGTGAGGGTTTTGATGACTCTTGGGGTTTGGCTGTAGTTGTGCATGAAATTTTCCTTTCTCATTAATGGTCAATACATATGTGATTATGGAAAAAGTATCTTTTAGATCAATCAATATATGAACATTTTGGTTATTGATAGCTTATTGTTTCTCAATGAACACATGCAAGGTATCTTCAAGATATTTCCTAGGTGGTAGGACATATAGTGCATAATTCTGAGAATATTGGAAATTCTGGTATACATTGGGAGGTTGTTGCGATGGTTGTACTTGGTTATCACTCCTCCAATTAAAGTTTGGATGGTTTCTCCAACCAGAATTGTATGTTTGGGAGAATGGGTTTGGATTTGGTCTCCTAAAGTTGTTTATGGAATTGACTTGGTCATGGAGACATTCTTGCAAGGTTGGCAAGGTTGGGCAAACTTATGTGATATGTTCATTTAAATTACAGATATGACATGTGACTTCTTGAATTGACTTGAAATGATTACTCTTCCTAATATCTAATGCCTCAAAGTTTTTTAGCTAGAGATGCATATTTAGCAGAAAGGTCGTGGTCTTCCCTAAGGTTAAACATGCCTCTACCATATGACTGTGGTTTTATAGATGACGCATAAGTGCCAACTGTGTGCCATTATTGTGCATTCTCTGACATGTGTTCTAGATTATCTAGTGTATCTTCGGGACTTTTGTCCTTAAATTTACCATTACACGTCATTTCCATTACTTGTCTACTTTGGGGTGTTAAACCCTCTTAGAAGTAGGAAACTAGCCTCCAAGTTTCAAACCCTTGATGTGGACAAACATTTAAAATTTCTTTAAATATCTCCCAATATTGGTAAAGTGCTTCCCCCGACTCTTGTGTGAAAGTTGTGATTCTCCTCTTAAATAAATTTGAGTCGAATTATATTCATTTTGTAATTTTGGTTTGTGCATATATTACATACCTCTTCGAGTTCCCTTAAGTGTTGATAATGATTTTCTGATTCTAGACCATGGAATGTGGGTAAAAATTGGATGACACCCGGTTTAAAATTGAAACGTGATGCATCTGGGGGGAAGTAATGCAAGATGGTGATCATTTCCTAACGGGATTAATTTTTTGAGTGTCCTAGGATGATTAAGATCCCCATGCTAAGACTCACATTCTACATGATCAGCTGAATTTTCATCTCGGTTAAGTGGGTTTTCATTTTGGTTATCAGCCATTTTAACTAACGATGAAGGTGATTGAGTCTCTCTATTTAATCTACAGCTAGATGATCGAAACCAATGTCTCATGCAACCTAAATGCAGTCTATATGCTAAAATTTAAATATGCAAATGCAATACTTACAAAAAAAATAATAAACAAGTGAGAGGAAAACAAAGTTAAAATAAATGACACAAAAATATAAATGTAGTCATTAAAAACAATGTGAGATGCAGAAAATACAAAAAAAAAAAAAAAAAAAAACTAAACAAAACAAAAAATAATAATAATAAAATAAAGTGAAAAAATACAAGAATATTAAATTATTTTTCTATCTACTAAATTATATTCCCCGGCAACGAAGTCAAAAACTTGACTCACTCCCAAAGTGGTTCTTTACTCCCAAGTATAAGAGTGTCGAAGTAATAAAATAACCCGGTAAATTGGAAAATTTTAAATTGGACTGCAACAATAAAATTAAAATACTGTGACTAATTAATCCACTCTTAATATTTCAAATTTAGAAGACTTTTACTTTTATAATATATACAATGTCGTTATTACCCAGTTAATTTACTTCAGGAATTAATTATGCCAAAATATATAAAACCAGTCATAAAGACAGTGATAACATTTGTCTATAACAAGTTCAGTTAGATACCCGGTTATGTCAAATATATAAAACCAGCCATATAGGCGGTAACACAGTTTGTCAATAATTAATCCAGATTTAAATTAAATATTAATTTTTAGATTAAAATTCATATATTATAATACAAGTAAAATTAATATATATTCTCATATTAAGAGCTTCACATTTTTCCCCAATAGGATGAAATTAGCTACTCATACTTTGAATAAAAACACACATAATTTTATTACTGAAAGAAAAAGAAATTACAACAAAGCTTGAAAAATAAAATACACAAGAGCTGGATGTAATACCCCGGTAATTCCAAGGACCTGTTTTTATAGGGGCATAATACATTATATAAATCATGCTCTAGTGTGCATTTTCTTGTGAAATTACTTTTCGGACATTTGATATATCATTTGCAGTTCCGATACGAAATTTATTTTCTATTCTACTCTAGGTAGCCCTTAGTATTTTATCCATAACTTGTTCATATGATATCCGATTTCAGTGAAACTTATACCTTCGAAAATATTGGACAATTACCTACAACTCTCATGTTTAACATTCTTCCAAAATCAGATCAGAAACAAGTCAAAATTACAGTGCAATTTAGGAAGAATAGTAACCTGCGATTTTTAGCACATGTTGAATTATGTGGCACAATGTTAGCCACTCATTTCTTTACAAAAATCAGCCATTTTTCCTATAAATAAGGTACTATTTACTCATCCTTTTTCAAAGTCAAAAACTTTAGCCATGGTACTACCTCAATTTTTTCGTGTGGGAGCGCGACGTGGAACACCTATCCTCACGACGCATAAGCATTTTTCCAAGATCAGTTTTAGTTCATTTCAATTTCATCTTAGGATGTTAGAGGACACCCTAAGGTTTTCGTGTCAGCATATATACACGCATTATGTCATGTCATAAGCATAATACGTAATGTAGTGAAAATAATTTAGTTGAATTGAGAAGCTTAGTTTAGTTTCGAAGCATATTTCACAACATATATTCTAATTAAGTTTATCGATTATAGAATGTCGGCAGAAACCAAAATTTTCTTCGTCGAAGTGAAGTAGTGTCAGCCGGATTCCAAATCAGTGAATGGATATTTTCTTTTCAAATTGATAGTTACATATTTATTTTTGAATTCAGACTTACTTTTAAGTGCATAAGGGCGTTAGCCGAGTTTATTTCTAGATATATTATGAATGAGAAATATTTAGAAAGTTTTGACTTTAAAAGTATGATTTTTATGATTTTTGGAGGCATGGGGGAAAAACCCACCTCTGATGTAACTTGGAATTGACGGATCCAGTAACATGTGCACATGTAGTTCAGGACTAGGGGGACGGCGATACGTAACACCCCTAGATCCTAGTTTCAAGGTCAGAATGATGACAATTATTAGCACTCTTGACTCTAGTTCACTGACTTGGGGGACGAAGATACGTAACGCCCCAAGGCACTAGTTAGGCGTGTGGGGGGACGACGATACGTAACGCCCCCACACAACAGTTGTTTCCCAGATGAGATTTTCAGAACTACAGTTTTATGAAAGTGTTTTAGAAAGAAAGATTTTAGAAAGATCTCAAAGTTTTTCAGAAAGAAAGAAGTTTATGGAAAAGTTTTACAGAAAGAGATTTGTTTTCAAATATAGATAGAGTTTTCAGAAAAAATTAGTTTTCTTGAAATGATTTCGATTTTAGAACAATGAATTTAACATAAAGTATTTTAGTTCTCGTTTTAAATTGTCCACTTACTAGGTCGTTAACCCTCCCCCCCACTCTCCAGTGTTTTCTATTTTGCAGGTTTATTCTGAGGACGAGCTCGAGATGATGGATATTGATTACAGTCACTAGGGTGTTTGGGTCCACCAGGTCAAGTCAGAGGTACAGTTCAGTCAGAGTCGAAGTAAATTCATGTATCAGACATTGGTATAGTATAGATTGTGTGTGTAATAAGTTAAGGTGTCCATGACAGAGTTATAAAGTTTAATGTTATTGAGTACATAGTCATGAGTATTCAAAATACATTTTACGTTGCTGAGTTGAGAATGGCCCCTTACGTATGGGTTTGTATTTTAGATGAGATTAGTAGTGATGATCATAGTCAGAAATTCAGAGGCTTAGAGGGATAGGTCAGCCTATGGCATGCCGGTAACATCTCTCAGAGTGGGATGCTACAAAATTGATATTAGAGCATGAAAGAAGGCGCCGCGTCCTAGAGAAATCGAACCCTTCTTCATCGATGCGAGACTCATTCATCGAGCACTCGTCCCTAGCATCGGCCTGCCATCTCCCCATTCGTCCCAGAGCCATGCCTTGGCTTTGTCCTCACACTCGAAACCTTCTCAGAAGATCAAGGTCGGTCGGTGGTGCACCCGTCAGGGATCCCGCCAATCAGCTTCCTTACGCCTTACGGGTTTATTGGCCCGTTGACTCGCACACATGTCAGACTCCTTGGTCCGTGTTTCAAGACGGGCCGAATGGGGAGCCCGCAGGCTGATGCCAGCAGCGCAGGTGCACAAGGCACGCTGAGGGCGCGCGCTGCCAGCCACGATCGCGGCGGCGACGTCTCCACTAGCTTATCAAAGGCTCGGGCTTGGGCCGCCACCGCAATCCGCATCAGTCCGCGCCCCGAGCTGATCGGCGTCTCCACTAGCTTATCTGACCGGGGCGCATTGCCGGCCCCTATTCGCTTCCCTCCCAACAATTTCAAGCACTCTTTGACTCTCTTTTCAAAGTCCTTTTCATCTTTCCCTCGCGGTACTTGTTTGATATCGGTCTCTCGCCCGTATTTAGCCTTGGACGGAATTTACCGCCCGATTTGGGCTGTATTCCCAAACAACCCGACTCACAGACAGCGCCTCGTGGTGCGACAGGGTCCGGGGGCAATGGGGCTCTCACCCTCTCCGGCGCTCCTTTCCAGGGGACTTGGGCCCGGTCCGCCGCTGAGGACGCTTCTCCAGACTACAATTCGGATGCCGTGGCGCCCGATTTTCAAGCTGGGCTCTTCCCGGTTTGCTCGCTGTTACTAAGGGAATCTTGGTAAGTTTCTTTTCCTCTGCTTATTGATATGCTTAAACTCAGTGGGTAATCCCGTCTGACCTGGGGTCGCGATGCGAGCGTTGCTTATGTAGAGCTTCAAGGTCTATGAGTCCCGAAATAGGGGGTCGGGCACGAGATGTGAGCTCGAGAGGTTTTTTTTCACCACCGATCGTCACGGCTCCGGTCGCCAGGGACTCAAATTTTGGGCCAGCCGCGAGCGGGGAGCGCACGGGAGGCCATTATCCACCCGTCCTGCCAGGCCCTCAGAGGGGGTGGGTGGGGCAATGATGCGTGACTCCCAGGCAGACGTGCCCTCGGCCTAAAGGCTTGGGGCGCAACTTGCGTTCAAAGACTCGATGGTTCACGGGATTCTGCAATTCACACCAAGTATCGCATTTCGCTACGTTCTTCATCGATGCGAGAGCCGAGATATCCGTTACCGAGAGTCGTTATAGATAGAGTGAAAGAAGGCGCCACGTCCCAGACCCTAGTGGGTAGAGTGCTAGGGTCTTGTATACGTATTATGCCCTGGGTACTTGTATATAAGGCACTACCTCTCCAGTATCCGATTCTCGAGTATGTCCTCAAGCCCTGTATACAGGTTAGTAATAATTCCCAAAGCTATTTGAATATTCTTCCGAATAAAAGTAACTATAGTCCTTGTCCTAGTTGAGAATCCTTCCATAGTCATCTTGGTTTATTATCAGAAATTCAAGACAAGTCATGAAAATATATAGTAAGGTTCTAAGAATATTCACCCAATGGATTAAAAAAAAGAAAGCTATAAGAAAAGTAAGGAATGATGTATAGATGTTTAAAGCAACCAGAGGCAATAAGAGGTAGAGATATATAATAAGATAATAAAGAAAGTGTCAGAACTTATAGTAGTAAGGAGAATATAATAAGCTCGAGTAAGAATAAAAATGTCAGGTAGACCTAAGTAATGTTTTTTCCCTTCTCATAAAATTTCTTCGAGCAGATTCAAAATTCCTTGAATACATTTTACAAGTAGCAAGCCTTTCGAGTATTGAGGAACAGTCATAAAGGCAAAATAAGCAAGAAATCAGGATTTGTCGTGGAAGTTCCAATATACATGAGATGCCATAAAGGATATAGAGATTTTAGACATTCAAACCCAGGCTCGTAAGAAACAAATGTTAGTGTCCTAGACATGCCCAAGGTCTCTAAGTCATGATATTGTGTGAATAAAACAAAGTAAGTTGCGGAAAATTACTTACAATGAACGGATGAGAATTTGAAATTCTTTGATATTTATGGAAAGCTCCAAGCTTTGTGTTGTGTTCCAAACTCAAGGATAAGTTTCCCTATCACCTTGATTTGCTCTTTAAGTGCTAGCTTGCTAGAATTTTTTGCAACAAAAATTCCATGGGAAAGAGAGATAGTCACGGCAATTTGGAGAAAAAGAAAGAATGTTGTGTATTGTGAATTGTGTCTTACTTCCAAAATTGACTTGCTTTATATACAAAGTTTGTGTGTTGGATTTGGTTTCCATGTTTTATAAATAAAGCCAAGCCTTACTTGCCAACAAATCAAATCCATAATTCAAGCCTAACAACTTCCATCACATGTCCAAAAAGTTGATGTAAGTGAAGTGGGTCCCACCACTTTTAAATTCCAAATTTAAGTTAGCTTATACGACACATGACTTCGCTCGAGCCCAGGTTCGTTTAATTCCGAACTAAACGAATTTACCGTTGTGACATAATTAAATCCAATTTAATTAAATAATAATGCCCTGTAAAATTATTACGAAAGTCGCTTACGAATTAATTCCAAATTAAATCGTTTGCCCGAATTAAAATCCAATTTTAATTCTGCAATGAAATCCTATTTCAATTAATATATCCAATATATTATTTAATCGATTAATTCCAAATTAATCGCATTCTCTCTTCTATATGAATTTTATCCCAGATAATTTCTTACCGCAATTAATCCCAGATTAATTTTCTCTCTCTCATAATTAATCCTAAATTAATTATGTTCGAGTCAAATGTCATCGGTGAATCTTTGGGAAGAGACCCAAGAGATCTCTGGATAAGTTGGTAGTAAATACGGTCATCAGACTATCCGAACACGTGCGTACCCCATTGTAGGACACAGAAATCGGCAACGCTGTTCCAGGCTCGCGGCCTAGTCGGGAGTACGGAGTAGCCCACGGGGGACTATATCGGAGAAATAAAAATGGAGTCGCCACCCGGTGTGAACCGGGAAAATGATTTAAGGCCGCACTCACCCCTCGCAAAGGAAGACCTCAAACCGTTGGGTTCGGAATGGTCCCTTAATTATGCCACTTGTAATGAAATGATTTGTGCAATAATTTAATCGGATCTACGCAATATATATTTCCAAGAGTATTCTATTTCTAAGTTCACATGCATGAAAATAAAGCTCATATCTAAGTTTGCATACATAGAAGTAAGTGAAATAAAGGCAAGCACACAATCTCACGAACACATTAAGTAGATAAATGCGGGAATATAAATAAATGATAACAGTAAAAGTGTCAATAATGAAATGATATGATTAATTATGTAATGCAAAAGAAATTACCAAAGAAGCGAACATGCATGAAATGTGATGAAAAGAAATCTGTTCACTGTATGTGCGTTCGTGTAGCGTTTGAAAATGCGTTCGAACGGTGAACAGAATGTTCACGTTCGTATAACGTTCGAGAACACGTTCGAACGGGATAAGACCTGATGCATGATAAAACAAAACGCATGCGCGTTCGAGTAGCGTTCATAAACGCGTTCGAACGGACTGAGACATAATGCATACGTTCGTGTAGCATTCGGAAATGCGTTCGAACGAGATTACCAAAATGGTATCTGAAACGACACAAACACATGCATGGATAAACAAATACATAATGTAGGACCTCGTGTGCCTGATGGAACACATTTCACATTCAATCGAGTGCACTTAGTCCAGCGCGGCAAAATATCATGGTAAAGGTAGCCTTTAGGCATTTCCCTCGAATAGAGGACCTTTAATCCACCATAGCTAGCCCATGCGCATTAAATTATCAATACATGAATAAACAAATAAATAATATGGGACCTTGTATGCCCGATTGAACACATTTCACGTTCAATCGAGTGTACCTCGTCCGGCGTGGTAAAACATCGTGGTAAAGGTAGCCTTTAGGCATTTCCCTCGAATAGAGGACCTTTGATCCACCCTAATTAGCCCATGCGCACTAGAATGCAATGCATACGTAAATAAAGCAATGATATGCAAAGGGTAAATGACATAATAAAAGGCGTGGTAAAACATCATGGTAAAGGTAGCCTTCAGGCATTTCCCTCGAATAGAGGACCTTTAATCCACCCTAGTTAGCCCATGTGCATTATATTACAATGCATACAAATGAATGAGACAATAATATGGAACTCCGTATGTCCGATTAAACATATCTCACATTTAATCAAACATACTTCGTCAGACGTGGCAAAACGTCATGGCAAAGGTAGCCCTTAGGCTTTTCATCCCTCGAAGCGGAGGACCTTTAATCCAACTTGATTTGCCCATGCTCACTATATCATCAATACACAAACAAATAACGTATGGAAAGTAAATGGTGGAATGTAAAATGCGAATAATAGACGAACAAGATAAAAAAAAATGAAATATGTGCCGTTTGCTCAAGTGGTACGTGGAGTTGTTTCCCAAGTACAGACCGCACTACCGTCCATTCGGATTCAGCTACGGAATTTACGTCTGGGTTTCCATCCGATATACCATAAGAGATGACACATATTCCATTCATCCAATAACCATAGCATACATTAACCAACAATACTCATGCGAAGAAATATTTGCAAAATAAAAGAAATAAGCGGAAATAAATAAAAAATGGGTGCCCTCAGGTCTAACCTCTTAAGTAGTCTTTTGGAAGTGTGTTACACGTCCGTCGGAAGGGTTGGTGCTCCGCAACTCCTCTGGTTCACTGGTTCAACATTTTCCTTCGCTGTTTCGTTGTTTGGGCTGCTGTTTTACTCTGTTTCATTACTGTATTCACTGTATCTTCTGGTCATTGTCTTTGGTAATTTAAGCTACTGTTTTTGCATTTTTGAGGGTATTAGGGGTTGCAGTTTTCACTGTTTGGGCTACAATTTTGGTGTTGTTTTTGGCGTGAATTGGGGCTGCTGTTTAAGGCTGTTTGTGCGTGAATTAGGGCTGTGTTTTCAGGGTGTTTTGCGGTGGTCAGGGGGGCTGTGTTTCAGGGGCTGATTTCGGTGGTCAAGGGTTGTGTTTCATGGGCTGATTTCAGTTGTCAGAGGCTGTGTTTTAGGGGCTGTTTTCGATGGTCAGGGGCTGTGTTTCAGGGGCTGATTTCGGTGGTCAGGGGCTGTGTTTTAGGGGCTGATTTCGGTGGTCAGGGGCTGTGTTTCAGGAGCTGATTTCTGTGGTCAGTGGCTGTGTTTCAGGGGCTGATTTTGGTGGTCAGGGGCTGTGTTTCAGGGGGTAATTCACGATTTTGGAAGGGGCTGTGTTTCATGGTGACTTAGGGGGCAGTGGCTTTGTGCGTGAATTGGGCAGTATTTGAGGAGGGTTTGTGGCGTTGAATGGGGCTGGTCAGGGTAGTGGCTTTGTGGAGGGTTTATGTGTGAGTTGAGGGCTGTGAATATGCGGCAATATGGAGGGGGTTTAGAGGTGTTGTGGGATGGCAATAGATGAGAAGTTTTAGTGTATTGGACGGCAATGGAGGGATTGCTTTTGATGCTTTTGGCGTGAATCACTTAGGTTATTTTCTTTGTGTTTTCGTGAGAATGAGCTAGGGGTTTAAATGTTAAGTTAAGGCTTCTTTTTATAGGCAAATGATGAGGTAATCCTTGCATGGGAAGGAAAGAGATCATGCAATCAATGGTGATATCTCCTAATTAGCATGTCACAAGGAAAATATCTACTTAATTTAGGGAGGTGATTTGTTAAAATTGATTTGATTTATTTTAATTAGGAATATGATTTATCTTGATTTGATTTGATTTCTTTTAATTTAGGAATGAGATTTGTTTTGATTTAATTGGATTTCTTTTAATTTAGGAATGAGATTTGTTTTGATTTAATTGGATTTGATTTAATTTCATTTTTTACATGTGTTTAAAATGTTTTAATTATTATTGGATGTGATTTAATGGGCTTGGGCTAAGTGGGCGTGTGGCTTTGGTTTTGGGCTAGGTGGGCGTGTAGCTTGGTGGTGTGTGGGCTTGGTGTGTGACTTGCGGGGGTTTGGGCTAAGGATGTTTTTTAAAACAGAGGTCCAATAAGCGAACCCAAAGCTAAACAATAGAATTAAATCCAACAAAATGTCAATGTCTGACTCTTCCCTTCCGACGTCTGTTTCCCGTGACTTCCATAATTTAAAGAGGTAGTGTCTCCATGTGAGACTCATCATCGGGACTTATATGCAAAAATGCAGTGCCTACATCCGTACCACGTTCTTACCGATTTACAAGACATGGTTGGCTTCTAGCAAAGCACTGTGCCTACCCAATTCTCCAGAAATATTCAACGAATAATATATAATCTATATCAGGCATAATATACTATGTATTACGTATTACGATCCAGTATCGGATGTCACATGCTAGACCTAGGGCTGGAATTATGTCTGCCCAGTACGAAGTATATATCGGATCACAAGCAACTAGTCTCTTTAATCGGATAATCATGACCTAGCCATACTATCCCGATAGCTGCAGCATATGAGACTACTAGTTCTGTATCCCTACGTGATCATCTTCTCCATATGACTGAAGTGATACTTCCATCTTGACATCACACCCAATACACTACGATTCTCAGTAAACCCAGAAGAGGCGTACACAGAACCTGTTAAAGCCCCGGACGACCAAAACCAAAGCGTACTGATTATCGCAAGTATTAGCGATGCAAGTCTCAGGTTAAGATCACATACACCTACCCTGATGCGGATTCCCATAGACACATAGTCATACTACCAATGAGATTCCGAGGGGTCTATCCAGAGCGAAGCTGTTCCCGGTCTAACGGCTAACAGAACCTCTTATCACACTTGCATAAGTATCCAATACTTAAATATATGAGAACTATGTCGTTAAGCTTCCATAACGCGCACAAGTGTAATACTAGTCTATTCCATATTATCGATGTCTAGTCTCGATAATACTAAGACTAGAGATATTTAATGATTAAACCGTTCGTGGATTAATACTGTGTCATAACTTTTTAATCCGGAACTAATCATAAGGACTTTTATCATTTATATATATTCAAGTAATCCAATTACAAAATGATAAAATAACAATTTCCATTGTCACATAGTTAATTTGTACAAAAACCACAATGTCTTTTACAAATAGTGATGCTATGGGTCATAATTATCCAACAATCTCCCACTTGGCTCATAGCCAATCACTCAAATATCTAACACCTGAACTATGTATGTGTCGCTCAAACTTCTGCTGAGAAATAGCTTTCGTCAGCGGATCTGTAATGTTGTCATCTGAAGCGATCTTTTTGATCTTCACATCTCCACGATGTATGATCTCACGAATCAGATGGAAATGTCGAAGTACATGATTGGATCGTTGATGAGACCGCGGTTCCTTAGCCTGTGCTATAGCCCCGTTATTGTCACAATACAAAGGAACGGGCTCAGCTACTAACGGAACTACTCCTAATCTAATTAGAAATTTACGGATCTAAACTGCTTCTTTTACTGCCTCAGCTGCAGTGATATATTCCGCTTCTGTTGTTGAATCAGCAACAGTCTCTTGCTTGGAAGATTTCCAGCTCACTGCTCCGTTGTTCAAACAAAATATATACCCAGATTGCGACTTAGAATCGTCTTTATCGGTTTGGAAACTTGCATCGATGAACCCAGTCACCTCAATTTCTTCATCTCCATAGACTAAGAAAACATCCTTAGTTCGTCTAAGATACTTAAGGATGTTCTTAGCAGCAACCCAGTGACCATCACCTGGATCGGCCTGATAATGACTACACATGCTCAAAACATATGAGACATCAGGTCATGTACATATCATGGCATACATGATGGATCCAAATGTAGAAGCGAACGGAATTCGACTCATGTTATCTCTCTCATCTTGAGTTTTAGGACACATGTCCTTAGATAGAGAGACGTCATGTGACACTGGAAGCAATCCCCTCTTAGACTGATCCATGTTGAATCTCTTCAACTTTTTGTCAATGTACGAATTCTGGGAGAGTCCAATTAGTTTTCTAGATCTATCTCGGTAGATCCTTATTCACAGAATAAAGGCTGCTTCTCCCAGATCTTTCATGGAGAATTTTGATGAAAGCCAATCTTTCACCGATTGTAGCATGGGAATGTCATTGCCAATAAGCAATACATCATCAACGTAAAGGACAATGAATGTCAATGCGCTCCCACTAACCTTCTTATATACACAAGAATCATCTTCGTTTTGAATGAAATCATATTCTTTTATGATCTTATCAAAATGTTGGTTCCAAGAACGCGATGCTTGCTTCAATCCATAAATGGATCGATTTAACTTGCAAACCTTATTTGTATATTTTGGCATGACAAAACCGTCAGGCTGTTGCATATAAACATCCTCCAAAAGGTTTCTGTTAAGAAAAGCGATTTTGACGTCCATCTATCATATTTCATAATCGAAATATGCAGCAATAGCAAGCATTATCCGAATGGATTTAATCATGGAAACATGTGAAAAAGTTTCGTCGTAATCGACACCATGTCGTTGACGATACCCTTTTGCTACAAGCCTAGCTTTGTATGTTTGTATGTTGCCATCCATGTCTGTCTTCTTCTTCAAGACCCATTTACAACCAATCGAATTAACGCCTTCTGTTGCATCAACCAGTGCCCAGACTTTGTTGGTATACATGGAATCCATTTCGGACTTCATGGCATCTTGCCATAAAGCGGAGTCGATACCTTGTATCGCTTCCTCATACGTAGCCGGCTCATTATCCTCAATAAGATTAATATCTACGTGAGGTGAGATCAGAAACCCATACCTCTCAGGTTGTTTTCTGACTCTCTCTGATCTACGCGGTTCTTGTGTATTAGAAGATTATGGTATAGTCCCATCCCTGATGAACTGTTCGTGTTCCGTTAGGGAGTCGGTACCAGGAACAGTATCACTCTGATTTTCATCGAGTTCTACTTTCTTCCCACTTACCACTGTTTTTAGGAATTCTTTTTCGAGGAAAACTGCATAGAGAGCAACAAATACCTTGTTCTCTTGTGGGTTGTAGAAGTAATATCCTTTGGTTTCCCTAGGATAACCTACAAATAGACACTTATCCGATTTGGGTTCTAGTTTGGTACCATCCAAACTTTTAACGTATGCCAAGCATCCCCAAATCTTCAGGAATGAGAAACCTGGTTTCTTTCCTTTCCATATTTCATATGGAGTCTGTCCAACAGACTTTGACGAAACCTTATTCAAAAGTATTGCATTGTTCAATGCGTATCCCCATAAGGAAATTGGTAGCTCAGTGCGACTCATCATACACATTACCATGTCTAACAAAGTTCGATTTCTTCGTTCGAACACACCGTTTAATTGAGGTGTTCCAGGAGGAGTCCACTGTGAAAGAATACCATATTCTTTCAAGTAATCGAGAAACTCATTGCTCAAGTATTATCCACCATGGTCCGACCGTAATGTTTTAATACTTTTACAGGTCTGTTTTTCTACTTCGTGTCGAAACTCTTTGAATTTCTCAAAAGTTTCCAACTTGTGTCTCATAAGATACACATAACCATAACGCGATGCATCATCCGTAAAGGTTACGAAGTATTCATATCCACCTCTAGCCTGACTAGACATGGGCCCATATACATCACTATGAACGAGGGCAAACAGTTCGGTGGCACGAACATCTTTACCACTAAAAGGCATTTTAGGTATTTTTCCTAATAAACAAGATTCGCAGACATCATATAAATTAGGATAAAATCCGTCCAAGTATCCACTCTTCGAAAGCGTGGAAATGCGAGTCTTGTTAATGTGTCCCAGACGACAATGCCACAGATAAGTTTCATCTGTTTTACCCATTTTTAGCCTTTTGTTTGTCATGTTATATGTTTGAGATTCATTTATATTCAAAATATAAAGACCATTATTAGCATCAGAAGTACATATCTCAAAATCATCTTTATAAACAAAAACACCCAGTGTTTCAGAATACAAAAGTATACCCGCTTTCGATCAAACAAGATACAGAGATATGTTTCTAGTCAAACTAGGTACATAATAACAGTCTGATAATGAAAGTACATGCCCCGAGGGCAGTTCCAAAATATAGGTCCCTACAGCCAAAATAGCGACTCCGGTCCCGTTTCAAACTCGTAGGTCAATCTCGCATGAGGCCAGTCTCCTGCTAATCCACAGATCCTGCACATCAGTACATATATGAGTACCATATCCAGAATCAAAAATCCAATTTTTAAAACTAGAAGTAGACATGTTTATTTCAATAACAAACATACCTGAAGCCATAGCCTTGCCCGCCTTCACTTCCTTCATGTGCGCCTTGTACTCACAGCAGTCACGCTTCCAGTGACCCCGTTTGCCACACTGTAGGCAGACATCTTAGGATTTGTCATTTACCTTCCCAGAAGACTTTGATGATTTGGCCTTGCCTTTTCTTTTCTTCTTCTTCACACCTCCAGAAGCCTTCGGCCAAGCCTTGGCTTTCTGAGATGTCGAAGTGAAGTGCACCTCGCACTTCTTGCCCTTCAGAAGCTCTGGCTCTGCCTATTTCAGCATCGCCATCAACTCTCCAAGAGTCTTCTCTTGGTTCATCATATTGTAGTTCATGATGAACCCGCCCCAACAGTCAGGCAGAGACTGTAAGATCAAATCTATGGAAGTCTCACCTCAAAGGTTATGCCCAGCTGACCTAGCTTTTCGATGTCAGCAATCATCTGCGGCACATAGTGCTCGACAGATGTACCCTCTGACATGCGAGAGCGAAATAGCTTCTTATGCAATTCATACTTCTGAGATCTAAGGTTAGATCTATGAAGGTCATTCAATTTCAACATCATGTTGTATGGATCCAATCCCTTGTTTTGATGACGAAATTATGAGTCATTGCGGCAAGCATGACGGACTGAGCAGTTGATTTGTCATCATTGTGAGTCTTCCAAAGCTCATGATCAACAACCCGCTCATGTCCAGGCTCAGGCCCGAAAGGTCTGTCTTTGACATAGAGTAACTTCTCGGCTCCTAGGATAATCCTGAGATTCATCTCCCAGTCTGGAAAATTGGAGCCATTAAAGACATTATCGCCAATGACGATGTCTTTGACGCTAATCTTTCCAGTCATCTTGATTGCAATAGTTTATCTATTCAATCAACGATATCGGGTATAGTCAAATATAATGATTACTATAGTCCAACTATATAATCAACTATAAATGAAGTTATAGTACAGTCCAACTGTTAAAAGAAAACAATAAAATATTAGTCTAACTAATATAAATATATAACGACCAAAATAATTTAAAAGCGCGTATTTGTCAAGTATTAAACGAAATTGCAAATCTAATACTGGCCTCCCACTATTTTTCGGCGAGCCTCTAACCCTCTGTTGAGTACTCAGGAAACCCAGTTTCCTAGTGGGCAAGGATCCCGTTAAATAACACACAACCTTGACTTTGGCCAACAAGCAGTATGAAACTTAACTAGGTAGATCTCTAAGATCAATTAGATCCCATCCAATTCCTAGATCCGATAGGTGGACCTCCAAGTCCAAATATATATATCAAATATATATCCTAACCTTTTCCTCTGAATCAACTAAGCCTTGGCTTTGGCTCAACAAGCTTAATGATTCCAGTTAAGTGCGACCCATTGACAGTGGGAAGGCTTCGTAATCCACGTCGATGTACAGAAGTGACCTTGACTTTGGCCAACAAGTCACAACTGCCTAAGACATGTGATATATAACAAAGCCTTTATGGTTCAAACACATCCTCGATGGACAATGATCTTGACTTTGGCCAATAAATCAAAGCCAATCTTGGATCTTGAGAGAGAACCACTCAATGGAAGGAAAACACTTAATGTTAAAGTGAGGGTTTTTCGCGTAAATTAGCATCCAATTTATTATCTTTAGTTAGGTCTCATCATACACCCTTAAACATGCATTCTAAAAGCATAATAAGGGGCGAATAAATTAATAATGATATACGGATGGATATATAACAAATTATTTCTAGAACAAAACTCTCAATTTCCTCTCTCCCGCTAGCACTATTCATACTTCTACCCAATTACATAATACTTTAAAGAAACCTCATTTACATTGAGGGGAATTGGTGAGAAGAGAAATACAAAGAGTAAAGAGATAATAGGCTGGACACGCAGGTCCAATTTAATAAATTCTAAATTTATTACAATAATTTCCAAAATTACCCTCACCCTTCTAATATCCATCTGATATATATTATTCATACAAATACATCCAAGTATTCACACAAAGCATGTTATTCAATCAATCTAATCCAATTAATTAATCTTTGAATTAATGACCATCCAATGTTCAAACAACGATTTGATTTGCGCGAGTCCAACTCGTTTAAGAATAAATACTCAAAGTACGTATTCTTGAATTATATCGAACTATAATTTTAAAACCAACTTAATTTGTATCCAATACTAATTCGTATTTAATTCCAAATTAAATAATTACACTTATTTTAGTGCCTTTTAGACTTAGATTCTAAATCTAATCTAAATGGGTCTCAAAGGCCCAATTAGTATCCAATACTATTTTAATTAAAGTCCAAAGGGCTTTCAATTAATTCTTAAGGCTTGGGCTTTGGCCAATATGGATCCAATCCAAGATGCCAAGGCCCAATAAGGAGTCACCCTTTTGCCAAAAATCAATTTAGGCCCATTAGGCCCAATTATATTATTTAAAGGCCCAAAATTTATATTTGGACTTTATGGAAATGGTTTTGGGCCCAATTGGATCCAACCCAATTGTCCAAAACCAAACTTAGCCCAACCAAGCCCATTAAGCCCAAATACAACATAATTAGTCCAATCCAATTTAAAGACTAATATTTATTAACATAATATTCTAAATATCATATTAATTTTAATTAAAGTGTAATTACCATAATTAATTAATTAAACTAATATTTTCAAAACATCAATTTAAACTAATTAATCATGCTTTAATTATCCAATTCATGTCCAACACAATTGAAGCAAAATCAATCCATTAAACATGCTCAATCTCACGACAATATCATGAAATAACATTCAATTTCGATTTCAATCCAATTAAACCAACAATTAATATTCATTTCATGCTTTAAACTCATCCAATAGTCTAAAATAAAAAAATCACCATGAGAAGTCTAGGGTTACATGTTCGGCCAATAGAAGGATTTTAGGGAAAATTAATCTAATCAAAATTTCTCAAATCCTATGATGCACAAATCCAATTCATCATCAACAATACACAACCAAACAACCAATTTTGAAAAAATCATACTCCAAGCACAAAATCCCCAAATAAAGTCTATAAACCCTAAACTCAAATCATGCTTAGAAAAGGCTCTGATACCATTGTTAGTGTCCTAGACATGCCCAAGGTCTCTAAGTCATGATATTGTGTGAATAAAACAAAGTAAGTTGCGGAAAATTACTTACAATGAACGGATGAGAATTTGAAATTCTTTGATGTTTGTGGAAAGCTCCAAGTTTTGTGTTGTGTTCCAAACTAAATGATGAGTTTCCCTATCACCTTGATTTGCTCTTTAAGTGCTAGCTTGCTAGAATTTTTTGCAACAAAAATTCCATGGGAGAGAGAGATAGTCAAGGTAATTTGGAGAATAGAATGAATGCTGTGTATAGTGAATTGTGTCTTACTTCCAAAGTTGACTTGCTTTATATACAAAGTTTGTGTGTTGGATTTGGTTTGAGTGTTTTATAAGCAAAGCCAAGCCTTACTTGCCAACAAATCAAATCCATAATTCAAGCCTAACCACTTCCATCACATGTCCAACAAGTTGATGTAAGTGAAGTGGGTCCCACCATTTTTAAATTCCAAATTTAAGTCGGCTTATACGACACACGACTTCGCTTAGGCCCGGGTTCATTTAATTCCGAACTAAATGAATTTTCTGTTGTGATATAATTAAATCCAATTTAATTAAATAATAATGCCTAGCAAAATTATTACAAAAGTCGCTTACAAATTAATTCCAAATTAAATCGTTTGCCCGAATTAAAATCCAATTTTAATTCCGCAATGAAATCCTATTTCAATTAATATATCCAATATATTATTTAATCAATTAATTCCAAATTAATCGCATTCTCTCTTATATATGAATTTTATCCTAGATAAACTTTTACCACAATTAATCCCAGATTAATTTTCTCTCTCTCATAATTAATCCTAGATTAATTCTGTTCGAGTCAAATGTCATCGGTGAATCTTTGGGAAGCGACCCAAGAGATCCCTGGATATGTTGGCAGTAAATACGGTCATCGGACTATCCGAACACGTGCGCAACCCTTACCACGTTCTTACCGATTTACAAGACATGGTTGGCTTCTAGCAAAGCACCGTGCCTACCCAATTCTCCAGAAATATTCAACGAAGAATATATAATCTATATCAGGCATAGTATACTATGTATTGCGTATTACGATCCAGTATCGGATGTCACATGCTAGGCCTAGGGCTGGAATTGTGTCTGCCCCGTACGAAGTATATATCGGATCACAAGTAACTAGTCTCTTTAATCTGATAATCATGACCTAGTCATACTATCCCGATAGCTGCAACATATGAGAGTACTAGTTCTGTATCCATGCGTGATCATTTTCTCCATATGACTGAAGTGATACTTCCATCTTGACATCACACCGAATACACTACGATTCTCAGTAAACCCAGAAGAGGCGTACACAGAACCTGTTAAAACCCCGGACGACCAAAACAAAAGCATACTGATTGTCGCAAGTATTAGTGATGCAAGTCTCAGGTTAAGACCACATACACCTACCCTGATGCGGATTCCCATAGACACATAGTCATACTACCAATGGGATTCTGAGGGGTCTATCCAGAGCGAAGCTGTTCCCGGTCCAACTGCTAACAGAACCTCTTATCACACTTGCATAAGTATCCAATACTTAAATATATGAGAACTATATCGTTAAGCTTCCATAACGCGCACAAGTGTAATACTAGTCTATTCCACATTATCGATGTCCAGTCTCAATAATACTACGACTATGGATATTTAATGATTAAACCATTCGTGGATTAATTCTGTCTCATATCTTAATAATCTGGAACTAATAATAATGACTTTTATCATTTATATATATTCAAGTAATCCAATTACAAAATGATAAAATAGAAATTTCCTTTGTCACATAGTTAATTTGTACAAAAACCACAGTGTCTTTTACAAACAGTGATGTTATGGGTCATAATTGTCCAACAATAAAGTGAATGTCGTCAGGAAAGCTGATTAGTTGCCTTACCTAAGAAATCAGATATAGATAAGGCCTTGATCTACCTAGATTCTAACCTCTCAGTGATACCGGTTAAGGAAACTGTCCTGACAGAGTCTATCTCATACCTATCTTACATGAGTCATAGACTCTACCAGGACATAAAATACCAGAATAAGGACGTTGATATCCGTTGAGATGTAAAATTCTTGTCCCATCCTTTACTAGCATTGATAAAGATAACCGTAAGAAAGCTTAGTACCCATAAGACTATATTCTGAGACAGCAGAAACAAACCTCGAGAGATGGTTCACCCAGAAAGGGGCCAAGAAGGTTTCTAAGACTAGAAAAGAAAGAATCTGACATGATCCTAGATGGGCAAGTTTGCATTACCAATAAGAATACATAGATTAGACCAATGCCAGTAGAAATCCATGTAAGTATAAAAGAACATATCCATGAGATTGGAGACACTCAGGAGTTAAAAAAAAGTATCAGTACAGACAATAAGATTAATGTCATAGCTGTAGCCTATAGCGAGAACATGGATGTAAAAAGTAGCCAATAAGAATGAACCACCACTAGCCTTGGTAGTACAACTTAGAGCCAAGAGATAGGTTATGGAAATAAAAAAATATATAAGGATGGGGAAAGTAACAAGGAATTTCAGTACGTATAGTAACATAAATAACGTAGCTTAAAGACAGTAACGTAAATGGAGACCTCAGAATAGTTGTGTAAACCCGAGCTATAGTATAACCCATATGAATTTCAATAGTACATAAAAAAAATCTCCCCTACCATAATACCGACCCCATTAAGTATTTAGAAACTCACCCAAACTACCACATAGCCTCGATAAGTAATAGCAATATTGTTCTTCCCCTCAAGTCTTCATAAGATGCACATATTCGCATTCTGAATACGAAATTTGGTATAACCCTAGTGAATATAGTTAAGAACTCGATAAAA